>JALBZB010001347.1:0-10447 GCA_038050625.1 Pythium sp. MPC-2022a
ACGAACTTGAAGGGGCTGAAGAGTCGCTTGCGGCCAAGGCCGCAAATTGGGAAGTGCTGTTGCTGTGTATGGGCCGCGCTAGTTGCTGCTGCTGGCAGTATGACCACGGCTTTGGACTCGCTTTCTTCTTCTCACTTTTGCTTCCTTCATGTTAAACAAATCAATAATGTTCTTCCACTATTCCTACCGTTCACACAGCATTTCAAGAATCAGTGTGCGCAAAGCGCATCGCACCATTGAAGAACCTCTTTAAGGAACTGGAACTTTTACACGCATCGAATGTCACTCGAACGTCGCATGTACCCATCATCATATCTTGAGTGAATGTTCTTCTGATTCTTCTTCGCGAAGCCACAGCGCGAAGCCAAAGAGGATCACAAGAAACCGAGAAGCCACCCACGCGACGAAGACCAACCGAAATGACGCCTGGAGATGCAAAAGACGGAGAAGACAACCATGCGCACCAACGGCAGGAACAGTAGGCGCTCGGCCCAGAGCCTCCTCTCACTTGCGTCGCGGTGGTCGTCTCCAATGCGCGAACAAAGAGAGACGATAGAGAACCTACAAGCGCAAGAGAACAGGTCGGGTCGTTGCCACACGCTGTCTCAACCATCAGTGCGTTTCTGGACTTTGGATAAGCGTCGTATTGGACCATTGCAAATGCATGTGAACACAACTATCTGTCCCTGCTGCCTCGTCTCGCTGCTCGCGAACCTGCAAATCTGAGTTGGCACTACAGGTCGTACCTGCTCTGCAAAGGTCTTGTACACGCTGTGAAAAACGACAACCTCAAGATGGTTCAGTGGCTCTGCAAAGAGTACCACCCATCAGGGTTCGTCTGGAATGCGATAGTGGTGGCTGCTGCATTGGGCAACATCCCTATCTTGGAGTGGCTCACAGCGCTTCCCGTACATCCAGAGATCTTCAAAGCTCATGGACACTGCTGCGCTATATGGGCACTTCGAGAAGATGCAGTGGATGCATGAGCATCTCCCAAACGCTGGCTGTTCAAGTGCGGCGTCAGCGTTCGCTATCCAAGAGGGCGACTTGCGGATGGCCAAGTGGCTCCAAGAGCACTACTCAATGTAAACGGGCGAAGACTGCCTCGTGTACGCGATTCGAAATGGCCGCGTTAAGATCACTCAGCTGCTCGTCGATACCGGCTATCAATTCTATCGACCAGATGGCATCAACCTCGCGACGTGGAGTGGGAGCTTTGAAATGGTCAAGTGGGTCGATGCGACTTTGGTAGCTGGTGGGCAAGCTGCAGCACTGAGCAGCGCAGTGATACACAGATACTTTGACATCGTGAAATGGCTCCATGACATCGAGGAGATGGGTGGAATGAATACGCGATGAACCTGGCTGCGGACCGCTGCCACCTGGAGATTCTGCAGCGGCTTCATGAAAATCGCCGAGAGGGCTGTACGACTGACGCCATGGACGCGGCGGGGTTAAACGGTAGTCTGGAGATCGTGCAGTGGCTTCATGTGAATCGATCTGAGGGCTGTATGGCCAAGGCGATGGACAATGCCGCTGGAAACGGGCATCTCCACGTTGTGAAGTGGCTGCACGAGAACTGGAGTGAAGACTGCACCACGGAAGCGATGGAGAACGCTGTCAGAAAAGGAGATTTCGAATCGGTGATGTTCCTGCACACCCATCGGGACGAAGGCTGCACGAGAGCAGCAGCAGAAAGCCCCGTCGCGAATGAATTGCTTGTCATGTTCCTGTGGCTGCGTGAGAAGTACCCGGACAAATTCGACACGGAAGCTATCAAGCGTAACTTCAAAGGTGACCAAATTTTCTTGACGGCCTTGCTTGAGTACGCTTTGGTGAACTAAGCGAATGTTCCGCACATATGCTGCCTCCACGTACCGGTGGGCATAAGCTTTATGGATCTGTACAAGTTGCCACCTCGTTTCTTGTGATTCGACGTCTTCATAATTAGGAAACAGAGAGGCTGATGTATAAAACAGACTCTTCATTTAAGATGGTATCTTGCACTGAATAATCATAGCTGCCTATCTGACAATGATTTGCTTATCACACGCATGAAAGGATTTTGCGACGATGGTCCACGCACCATTCACCTTGATCAGCGTGAGGAAGTCGATATAGTCGGCATCCACTGTATCTCGCTCCATATCGACACGCACGACCGCGGTCGTCGGCGTGATCGCGAGTACGTCGGTGTGAGCTTCGTTGTGTGGTGCGTTTCAGTTTTTGTCGACAGCGTCGTAGAGGTTCTGGATCAAACTACCGATGAGCTGGGAACCAATGAAGCCACATACATGATGGTGCCTCTGTGGAACGCCTTGGCCATTTCTGCGGGGCTGCCAACACGAAGTCCGTCGACGTACTGCTGCGCCGTGGCGACCACACTCTTGTATCCGTTAGTATTGATTCTCTTGGCCGTGTACGCTTATGTAGTTGGAGTCAAATTCTGGAATGAGCCACGTAGAACAGAGCCAATGCTGTGGTCACCTTGAGTCTGAAAGGCCCCAAGCTCATGATTTTTGGTAATCAACAATGAGTTTTGAGAGTTTGTGTTGCGTTAGCCAATTCAATCCCTCCCATCTTTTGGAAAACATGTATCACCTTTGCGAATAGGGATTGCGTCATTTGACACTTTGATGGTCCTTTTACGCGTTTCCTTGGCAGATTCTCTTCGAGAACCGCCTCCACTTCAGCCATCTTCTTGACGGGAACAAAGTTGTGCTATTATCAGTGCAATCAAGCTCACACAGTCTCTAAGCAAGAGTTTTTCAGCCTCTCACGAGCGAAAGTCGAGCAGTCTCCACTCATGTAAACCCAGTGCGGATTTTTTCCGCCAACTTATTTCACGCTACATCCAATGTCGTTCCATGGCGGCCAAGAGAACAATAAGTCGTGCCGATTTCGTGATGGTTGTTCCCATTTTTCCCCCATTTTAGAGCAACCAACTTTATCTGAGTTCGTCCAATTAAATTCGGTGGCGATCTAGACAGAAGAAAATCGTGGTAAACTCTTGGTGGCTCCCATTTTGTGCGACTTGGTCGGGAAGAAGTGACAACCGTAATCGAGCTTCAGCGACAGCGAGTAGAATTGGCGTTCACCGGGATGGCCAATGATCAGCCAGTCCAACAAACATCCTGTAGTACTTTAAGAACGAAGATATTGTCGTGTGGTACTTAAAAAAAGGCTGTTTATAGTTTTTTAACTTAAGAGGACATTGAGTGGTTCAACAATGTGATCATGAAGTACTCTAGTAGTACTATCTTACGTAGTACATCTTAATCGCATTATTGAGTCATTCACTGCAGTATAATATGATTTGCGGGTCTGCCTTTCGCTTGCATGTGCGCGATCAAGAACGTCATGGCCTGATTGAGCGAGTCGTAGCCAAAGCGCTTGATCCAGCGGATGTCCACGTGCTCCGGGTCCATCTCGTGAAGCAGCTGGAAAAGCTCCAAGTGGTTGCTCGTGATTGCAAAGTACGCGGCGTTCCGCGAGCAACCTCGGTCGATTTTCGGGAACAAAAACTGCACCAACTCAAAATCACAATTTTGAACAGCCCTGTAGGTAACAGACGGCGCGTAATCCAGATTCTGCTTCTCGTGCAACCACTGGACCATCTCGAGCGAGCTCGCGCTGTCCATTGCGTTGATCGTGCAGCCTGCGCTGGTGTTCGCGTGCAGCCACTTGACCATCTCGAGGTGGTTGTTTCTTGCTGCGCCGTCCATCGCGTTGGTCGTACAACCTTCGTTTCGGTTCGCGTGGAGCCACTTCGTCATGTCGAGGTGGTTCATCGACGCCGCATCATCCATCGCCTGGCTGGTGCAGCCTTCGGCTCGATGTTCATGGAGCCACTGGACCATTTCGAGATGGTTCTTCTTCGCCGCTCGATCCATCGCTTGTGTCGAGCAGCCTTCACTGCGGTTCTCGTGCAGCCACTTTACCAGCTCAAGATGGTTTTTCTCCGCCGCACCGTCCATTGCTCGGTGGCTGCAGCCCTCGCTTCGATTTTCATGCAGCCACTTGACGATGTCGAGGTGATTGAGCGTCGCAGCATCGTCCATGGCCCGTGAGGTGAATCCTGGATACTCATTCTCGTGCAACCACTTGATCACTGACAGGTGACCACCACTGACAACCATCTGCACCGCATTTGGGGTGTTTCCATCCAGACAGTTCGCGTGCAGCCACTCGAGGACTTCGATGTGGCCGTTCCCAGCCGCACCTTCAAACGCTTGTCCTGTGCAGCCCTCGGTTCGTGTCGCATGCAACCACTTGACGATGTCCAGGTAGCCACAGGTCGCAGCAAAATCCATGGCGTCCGACGACCAGTGGTTCGGGTAGTGCTTGTGCAGCCACTTGATCGAATCCATGTGACCGCCACTACTCGCATCCGAGGTGATCGCGCCGCGAATCAGCTTGGTGAGGTCACACCGAGCGGGGTTGCTCTTTGCTTTGGTGGTACCAGCCTTACTCTCATGAACCCACTTGAAGAGTTCAAAGATCTCACTGGACGCTGCAGTGAAAATGGCGTCAGTGCGATCGAATCGAGCCCTAAGGTCCTCAGCAAAGAACTTGGCGACGTGCAGGTGGCCGCTTCGGATGGCAGCCACAGCATTGCGACGCTCATTTCGCATCGGGTACTTCCCATGGATCCACTTGACCATCTCCAAATCGCCATTCTCGATCGCGAGCACCATCATCACGTGCGGGTCCCCAACGTTGTACAAATGGTAGGCAATCCACTGGAGCGTCTCAAAGTGCCCATTCTTCACCGCGAGGTCCATCAACGTCACGTTGAACGTGGTGTAGAGGTAGCGCGTCGTGAGCCACTCGAGGATCTTAGTCTTCCCCAGTGCTGCAGCTTCTTCTGCCGCCTTCCAGACAAACCCCGTCGGACAGTACACGTCACAGAGCCACCGAACCATCTCGAGGTTGCCGTTCTGGATCGCGTGGCTCAGTCCCTGGGTGAAGAGGTACGCTCGGTAGTGCACGTTCATCTCCGCAGGTTCGCGAGCAGCAAGCCGAGACAGCAGCGACAGGTGGTTACGCTCACACGCAATTGGGATCGTCCAGAAGGGAGCGCATCCAACATCCAGAAACGCGCTGATGTTTGCGACGGCGTGGGGCAACAAGCCCGCCCGCTCCCTCGCACTCGACTCTTCCTTCTGTTTTTGTCCGACGGCGACAACAACGCACATAAGTGGTGGTGGGCCAAATGGCGCTGGCTGGACCAGCGCGCGGTCGCCATTAGACGACGACGACGCTGCTGTTATCGCTGTCACCATCGCAGGTATGGAGCTCTTTATCCACTCACTCTTGGGCTCAGATGAAGCCGTATTTCTGCTCGTGCTCAGTGCTTCGTGGCAAAAAGTGAGAGGTGTGTATCAAACCAGGTTGGGAGGGAGATGGGCATGCATTGTTCGCGCAACATTCGCGCGACCTAAACAGCTCTTCTATGTAAACTGTTTTGTATTCGGAGTGGATGGATTTGTTGTGTTCGGAGCCCTTCGAAGCTCATACTCTTTGACGAGTTTCACGCGAAACACAAGCATAGCTCTCGACTTCTTGATTGACTGCCAAAGCTTACTGAGTGTGAATAGTTCCCCATTCATGGCCGGGCTTATTGTGTACTGTATTGCACCTCGATCAAAGCCACCATTTTTTAGAACACAAACCATCGCCCTTGAAAAGTATCCCTCGCTTCGATTCTCGCGAAACCACAACACCATCTCACGGCCTCCATTGCTTCATTCGTACATCGTTCGCTCCGGTTCCCACATGACCATCTCGCGATTGTTCTCTGCAGCTCTATCCATTGTCGACGTCTTCTTAAGTTCATATTTCCTTAACCACGCCATTGTGTCGAGGCGGTTGAGCTTTACAGCGCAGTGCATTGCGTATTTGATGAAGCTTCAAAATGTTGTGTAGCCTTTCAATTCAATTTACAGTACAACACTTCGAGATATCCTAGTGGTTATTCTTCGCAGCTACGTCTGTGCATGGCTGTGAGTGAATGATTTTTAAGTACTGTTCACGCAGTCGCAACAGAATCTCTGTGTGGACTATCTCCGCCGGAATAGTCGATGGGGTTGGTCATCTTGGTGATGGCGGACAAGTGGTACAAGTGGCGGGTGAGGATCTGTTTGGCGCTCTGAACGGTGGTATTTTTGAAAATCAATTTTGGAAAGCACGCTTACTCGATAAAGTCTAAGCGAATGGATACATCCAACACGCAGTCAAGGTACACATGACGAGCAGATTAGACAGATGGATGAGAGCTAGGCAGTACTGTAGAATTCACATACCCCAGTCAATCAAAAGATCATCATTGCATGCGTCTTCATAGATTTCATAGCAATACAACAATTGTATGTTCAAATCCATTACAAAACCCTTGTCAAGGTGATATGTGTGGAGCCAACGACTGAGAAGGCGTATTTCGAAATCAGTTCAACCCCATGCGTTCGAGCAAGGAGTTCAAGAAGAGCTTGTCACCACTGAAGTTGCGCTTGATCGCTGCAATGTCGACCTTGTCTGGATACACGTCGTACAGCCACTGGAAAAGCACAAAGTGGTGGTTATTCAGAGCATGTACTGCAGCGTCGCTCGTGCAGCCCTTATCCCGCTCCATACACAGAAACATCGCCACCACAACTTCCCCGTTCTTCACTGCGTTATCCATCGTATCTGTGTTAAACCCGTCGGATCCATGCTCGTGCATCCACTGGAGGACGTTCAAGTGACCATTCTTAGTAGCCTGTTTTACGCCAAGTGAGATACAGTCTTCTCAACGGTTCTGGTGCAGCCATTCGAGGACATCCAGGTGGCCGTTCTCAGCAGCTCCGTCCATCGCTAGGATCGTGCAACCCTCGGTTCGATTTGTGTGGAGTCATTGCACGACCTCCAGATGGCCGTTTGATGCCGCCACGCTCATGGCGTGAGCCGTACGACCCTCGGATCGATTCTCATGAAGCCACTGCAGAATCTCCAAGTGGCCGTTTTTCGCAGCGTACTGCATCGCGTTCTCGCTCCACCAATCGGGTCGGTGTTCGTGGACCCACTTCATGATCTCGACCTGTCCATGGCCTGCTGCCGTACTCAAACCTGTACCTTCCCCTCCGATTTCGAGAGTCGCATCGACCCACTTGAGCATTTCGAGGCTGTCACTCCACGCGGCGATGTTGATACCATCGGGTTGGTTGAACTGGTAGCCAGCATCGACGAGGAACTGGGCAATTTCGATGCTGCCAACTCGAATCGCGTAGTTCAGGCACTGAGCCTCAATCTGCCCGGGTAGTGCTCTTGAAACCACCTGACCGTCTGCAAGTCCCCGTTCTGGATAGCGTGCCTGTGCGCAATAGCTGTGGAGCTTGCTTGAGGGAGACGCCTATGGAGCTACTCCATTGTATCGAAGTGGCCGTTCATTGTAGCCACGTCCATCAGCCTCGGAGACGTCTGGATGTACGGGTATTGCGTCGTGAGGTACTTCAGGATAGGGATGTTTCCCAAACTAGCAGCTCCCAGTATCACGTTCCATGCAAAAGCGCGTGGATGCTGACTGCAAAGCTTCTGGCCCTTATCGAGGTCACCGTATTGCATCGCCTGTGCTAACTCTTCGTCGAACAGTTGTAGTTTGTAGTACTCGCTCACTTTCATATTCTTGGGATGCGAAGGGTCAGACTTTAGTGGATGGATAGTAACCGAGTATGTTCGCTGCTGGATTGGTGGTCCGGCGTGACGCAAGCTCAACACCTTGAGTGCGCAAAAGCAGGCGATAGCGACGGCGTGAGGTACTGGTGGCTGAAAAAGTTGGGTGTCGCCTTCGTTGTGTGCTCCCTCACTGTGATAATAGACCAAAGCGGAGAACGCGAGAGTAGACTCTGGGTCGAGCGCCACTGCGTCTTGCTGCTGATGCGCGTGGCCAGCGCTCTCAGCATGATTTGTGTTGGCTGCTTCTGCTCTGCGTGTGACTCTCCTGCGGTGCTTGTATATCGTTCGTTCCCTGGGATGGCTTTTGAAGAATGCTCTGTGCTGTCGTGTGGTGGGCGGCGGCAAAAAGTGGGAAACGATTTTGATAAGCAGAGTGATAGTGATCCGATGGGTACACATACATACATTCTCTTCGTGCGACATGACTGGCCATGATCTGACATTTTACTGGATCAAAAATCAACCAAGTACCCTAAAATGCATGTCAAAGGCGGCACCTTCTATATGAAGCACTTTTAACACACAAGCGTAGTCACGCACATAAATAAAACCAGGATGTGGTCGATTTAAACTAGGAAAACCAAGATAGCCAACCAATGATTTGCCTGCGTTGTCAGCTCACAGATCCGAATCCAAACTGCTGGTGGGGAAGCCAGTTGGCCGGTGTCACGTCAATGGTGATGGCAGGCGCGAGAAGAAGTTCACGAGGAAGCCGTACAACTACCAGTTCAAGCTGAAGGTGATCGACTACTACGCCACGATGGACATCGCCTCCATGATTGCGCGGTTTTTCCCTGGTGCCGCGGACTCAAGAAACTGCACGAAGCGCAAGCACGTGAGCAAGTGGAAGCAGCAACGCGAGCACATCAAGGCCAGCGCTCGAAAGGCAAGCACTGCGCATCAACAGCGCGTGCCCAGTCACGGTTTCGCCACAACACTGCTTCACGCTGCAGAAGCCTCAATTGACAAGTGGATCAGCGACTTCCGCCGCGACGGAGTGCCGGTCTCGTCAGCGATGCTGAGGATAAGTGCACTTGAAGAAGCTGAGAAACTTGGGATCCTTCATAAAGTGTTTGTTACTTCATGGCAGTGGCAGAGCGGTTTCACGAAGCGCCACCGCTATTCGTTCTGAGTGAAAACTTACACTGAGCAGACAGTCTCGCCAACGCGTTGGCCCAAACGAAGGTCTTCGCCCAAGAAGTTGCAAGAACGGCTGGGATCGAGGGAGTCACGGCAATCTGCAACGCAGATCAAACAGCAACGTTTTTTTAGCTCCTGCCGCACACGACGGTCACGGCTGCTGGAAGCAAAACGGTTTGGATAAAGTGCGGCAAGAAAGAAAATGAGTGAATGATAGTAATGGTGCTTGACAATCCCCACGACGACAAGTTCCCGCTTTTCTTAGTGATGAAGACTGCGCCATCCAAGCTCCGTGCAGTCGAGGAAGAGAACAAGCGCATTCGGTATGGTTTCGGGAGGCGACTGTGGTCGGACGTTGAACCACTTCAAGCGAAGCACATTGTCCACATTTAAGGAAACCAGAACGCTTGGTGGACCAGTGCGCTGACTGTGGAGTTTTTGCGCTTCCACTTTGGGTACCGTCGCGTCTTCAGCTATCCTGTTTTACTCCTGCTTAACGACTTCAGTCGGCACTGGGTTCCTCAGGCGAAGGGGTACGCGAGATCTTTTCGCATCGTTCTAATGAAGATTCCGCCAGGTCTAACGTGGCTCTACCAACCCACCGGCGCTGTCTGGATAAAGCCTATCAAGGATCGTTTGCGCCAGCATTGGCTGGTGCACCTGTAAGAATAGATTACTGTGCATCGCGCTGGATCGACAGCTTCGCCTTTCGAGATGAAGATGTCAGACAGAGGTAAAGTAGCACGTTGGGCAAGTGAAGCCTGGGATGGTATCCCCAGGTCAACGATTATTTCAGGCTTCACCCGATGCAACTTTAGTGTTACACATGATGCAGCAATCGAGGAGGCAGAGTGCCCTCCTGACATACAATCCTCAATCAACGTGGTGGTAGATATCCTCGAAGAGTTTGCAATCGTGGATGCATCAGAGGCGGTACTTGAAGACGAGCATGACGTTGTTGACCTCGTTGATGTGGTTCAATCATAATAGTAGTAGTGGTAAAATAAAGGAATACCTTGCAAACACTGACTTTGATAGTGATAAAACAAAGTGATACCTATTTTGCACTAAGTGATAGTGAAAAAAAAGAGGATATCGCGCTGCTCGAACGATCTAGCTGAAGCCCCATGCTAATCTTTCACCCCTCACGCATTGCAGTCGTATTTGCATATCGCAATCTTACCTACATGCCCACGATCACCGCGGAGGTACCCTCAGACTAACCGTGTTTACTTGCTGCACTGGTATAAATGCTTGCACTTGGTTAGCACTTCCAAAAGGAGTTCGAAAAAAGCAAATTAAAGTGACCCACATCATATTTGAGACACCATCTTCGTTTTTAGGGACAACAAAAAAGATGCCTCTATTTCAGCCGAAAATAAAAAAATCTGCCCCTATTGAAATAAAATATTGTAAGTTACTGCAAGCATTCGTATTTTACACGAATTGGGAAAGTTCTCAAGAAAGGTCGAGAATTTTCAACACCAGATACGTTAAATACTTATCACTATACTTCTTTGCTTCCGGCAATTGCTGTAAGTGAGAACTTTCTCCTAGAACACTGCAGTGTTAGCATACTGAATACAGGAGCAAATGT
>JALBZB010001348.1:0-10445 GCA_038050625.1 Pythium sp. MPC-2022a
TGCGCGGTGTGCGGCACCCAGTAGGTTATCACCAGTGGGTGGGTGCAACCACTTGAATTCGTCAGCGGTTTCAACTCGTGCATGACAGAGTTGTAGCAAAATTGACAATATTTTTACGTAGAGCATCCTGAACTGCGCGAATTGAATCCAGGTTGTTTTGGCGGAAGTTGCTCTTGCGTTGTCAATCAGAGAGGGTATCGAGCTGTTCCATGATAACAATCTTTAACAACGTCTGTATATTTAGCAGCGCTGCTTTCCGATAAAATTTGCAAAAAGAGGTGATATTGTGTTTGTATTTGTGGCGTTATTTCTAAGTGTACAGTAAAAACAAACATAGCAGAAAGTATCTTTCCAAACAGTATTGATCTACACTCACAACCATGTTTGACTCTAAGTGTCCTGAAGCACTGATATGGCTCAATATATCTATTTAAAATGCCAACAAAGCTTACGCTACATAGTGCAATTCTGCGATGACACGTATGAGCCAACACGACGTATCCCCAATGGAATGAAGCTGCGTCGTGCATCGCATGCTACCGCGTGCCAGAATGGGGGTACAAGATCTGAGCGACTCGACAAGACCCACAGGATCGCAGCAGTAACCGCTCGACTCACGAAAGGTTGCCCCGCACCCCTCACCACTCGCTTCTCCAGTCGTTCGCATCCATTCATCCCACACACACAAACGCTTCGCTCCTCTTCGTTGTACGCGCTCACTGGCTTATTCACTGAGTGATGAAGCCTGAGGTGTGTCGTGACGTTCTCTTTGGCGCGGGCTGCGTGCTCGCACTCTTCGGTCTCTTCCCGTATCTGCAGCAAGCCCAGTTCCGCGCGTCGCACGTGCAGGAGCACCTGGCGTCATCTCCATCTAGCGTGTGTCTCCTCAGCTCCCGCCACCCCCAACCGCAGTTCGTCCACCCGTCGACCAGCACGGCGTTCGACTTGGTTACCTGCTTCATCAGCGTCACGTTTGCACTCTTCGGCACCGGCGCCATGATGCTCAGTCTCGTGCTCATGCCGACACGAGCGTTGAGGGTCTGCGTCCGCGTTCTCGGTGTGCCCATGGCGGTGCTCAGCGCGCAATCACTGCTTCTCGCACTCGCAATCGACTCGCAGGACGAGGTGGTGCAGGTGTGGCAGGACAGCATCCTGCGTAACTTCGGCACCCAGCAGCTCGCGCATCAGATGAACGACGTCTACTGCCGCGCGCTGGTCCACCAGATTCAGTGCCTGGAGCAAGAGCCGCGACTCCTACTTGGTGGAGACGACGACTTGCTCACCCCATCACATGAGACTGCGCTCTGGTGCAAAGAGTACATCTCCAGCGAGAAGTCCAGTCTTCAAACGAATATGTACGTGGAGGACCAGCGCTCACCGTACAGCCAGCACTCACCGTACAGCCAGCACTCACCGTACAGCCAGCACCGCCGCGAGATCCTCACGAGCTGGGAGAACTCGCCCGTTGCACTGAACAAGAGTGCGCGGCTGCTGGTGGTGCTCGCGGCCACGTCGGTCCCAGCGATCCTGGTGTTAGCGCAGTGGTACGCAGCCCCAGCGCTGGCATAAAGCAATTGAGATGTAGGCAGATCGTTAAGGAAGGTAGGGACGTGTAGCTAGTAGAGCTTGGTAGCAAACATGCAAATCATACAATATATTCGTCAGTACCACCCCAACCTAAACAGCTTCAAGCTAGAGCTAACCGCTTCGTATTGGTCAACCTCCTAAGCTATCGAAAGTCTCTCCTGGGTGAATAGAGCTCAGAAGAGCTAAATTGAGAGAAAGAGTACGGTTTTACCAAGTATCGTGTCGTGTACCTTCATTACTACCACCACACAACCGATTGGTTAACTGACGCTGGCGCACCATTCATGCTCCGACGGACCAAGGCGACCGCCAAGGTCGATCCGTCTACTCCCCCAGCAGACGCAGCGCAGGCTCCAGCGCTGAGCGTCCAGGACAAGATCAAGCTGCTCGTGAGTGACAGTCTCACAGCCTACCCAAGCGGACTGAGCCAACCGTGTAGGTGGACAGAACTCTTTATTGATCGTTCTCTGTGTGCGAAGTAGCAATTATGTTCGTAGTTGATGATACTTCTTCTTCTTCTCAGTCTCCAGACAGGAACTCACGCGGCTCAAGAAGCGCTTTGCGGCGATGCTACCTGCTGATTCTGTTTCGATGCTTCTCCCCGTCCGCGAGTTCTTGTTGATGCCCGAGTTGCGATTGTATCCGTTCGTGCCTCTCGTTACGGACCTAGTTGTGAGGAGGAACGGAGACGCGCAGGATGCCCAAGCCAACGCCATCAGCAAACCCAAGGACCTCTCGGTCAACTACCAGCAGTTCCTGACCATTTTGGCGATCTTGAGTGGGACACAGAGCCTCGAGAGCAAGAAGAAAGGTACGTGAGCTGGTGACGGGTGTTTAGAGACTTGGGATTGTGCCAATGGAGTGACCAAGTTTACGCTCACGACACAACATGCCCCTTGCTACAGTGTTATTCGACGTGTTCGACGCAGACGCCGATGGCTTTGTGGTGCTCAGCGACTTTGTGTCTGTGCTGTCCACGATCCTCTCCAAGTCGCCAGCCACCGTGCGAGCGCGAGTTGAAGCGAGATTCCAGCCAGTGTTCACGAGTACAGCAAGCAGCAACCAACTACTACGCTTGGACGTGAATGCTTTCTACCAGGTGTGTGAGTTGGCATTCTCGTTGTTGTACTCTACTATCACTTTACCTGGGCTCCAAAGACCTCACGTAGCTCATTGGAACTGTGAACGTGCCTATGGATGTGAAGCTGCAACTCATTTCGGATGACGAGGTCTGGAATACGGTGACAATCCCCTTCTAGAGCTCAATACGCATGCACATATTGTGGCAATGTCGAAAGCTATTCTTACTTGGTGCCCAGTGCAAAGTTGCTGCTGTCTGAGCCGCGACTCTGCAAGCCCCTGTTACAGTAACCGCTCGTGGAGAATGCTCACTTTCTCCAGCTATCGGTTGACTTGGGCGAATAAATATACATACCATTCGCATTCATTGATTCGTTCCGACTGCCGTGCTTCTCTTGCATCTCTTAGAAAACCACGCGAAAGCCTCTGCACCTGTAGCATGGTGAAATGGAACATCGGCACGTACGCGCGGCTGCGTCCGCCTCGCCGTGGTCATGACTGTGCCAAGTTCATGCTCGGTACGTACGCTCATGCATCCATTCGACATATCAGCAACAGCATCGATGGTGTGTGGTGACTATGCTAATGCACTGTGAGCAGACAAGATCGACAACGGCCGGCACTCCGCGGCCGTGATCGCATTCCTGCCGCCGGACGATGACGACGACCGCCTACACATGAAGCAGCGCGAGGCACTGCAGTTCCACTTCAGCGACATCTTCGACCCGAGCGTCTCGCAGGACCAGGTCTTCAACCGCGTATGTCTGGTATGGTGGTCCTAGGAACATTGCCGTCCTGTTGGATAAGCTGAGCTGATACTGATATGGATTGTGGTTGATTTCGATCTTGCAGGACATTGTGTACAGCGCGCTGGATGGCTACAACGGCACAATCCTGGCATACGGCCAGACAGGCTCGGGCAAGACGTACACAATCACGGGCGGCGAGCACTACGCGGACCGCGGCATCATCCCGCGCGTGCTCTCGACGATCTTCGAGGAGTTCGAGCAGCGCGTGAACGTGCGCTACTCGTGCTACATCTCGTATCTCGAGATCTACAACGAGAACGTCTATGACCTGCTCGACCGGTGAGTTCATTGTCTTTGGTGGCATGGTGCCAGCTACTCAGAATGGCTTTTGAGTATCAAGGGTTATTTACCCTAGGTACCTAGATACTAACCCAATCTGTCTGGCAAATCCCTGGGCTACACAGTTCGCACGCGGACCGGCCGATCGAAGAGTGGACCAAAGTGCTGCTCATGGACGACGACGAGGGCGAGATGCACTTCCGCAACCTTGGGTACGATCCATTATCTGTCATCAACTACTTGGTGCTTTTGATAGAAAACCCTAGACGCCCTAACAAAGTCCTCTCGGATTTCTCTTATGTGCGCAGCGTGTACGAAGCCGTGTCCGAGGAGGAGGCACTGAACTTGCTCTTCCTGGGCAACATGAACCGCGTAACGAGTGACACACCCATGAACCAGGCGTCGTCGCGCTCGCACTCGATCTTCACGGTGATGATCGAGGCGCGGCCGATCGACTCGGATATCATCGTCACATCCAAGCTGCACCTCGTGGACCTGGCCGGCTCGGAGCGCGTCTACAAGCGCGAGGGCACGCAACGCATGCGCTCTGAAGGCAAGCACATCAACCTCTCGCTGCACCACCTCGAGCAGGTAGGTACCTGGAGTAGTCTCTGCGTTGGCTTCTCTATGTCTAGTCCTATTACAATGTTTGTCTAACCTACCACTGGGGGTATTACTATTGTTCGTCTTCTTCTAGGTCATCTTGTCGCTGCGGTCCAAGAAAAACGCGGTGTCGAAGGGCTACCACATCCCCTATCGCAACTCAATGCTCACGTCAGTGCTACGCGGGAGTCTCGGTGGGAACTGCAAGTCCGTGTTCATTGCGACGCTGAACCCCGAGAACGACTTTGTGGACGAGTCGATTTCCAGCTGCCGCTTCATGCAGCGATGCTCCGAGGTCTCGGTGGACATCGCCGTGAACTCAGAGATCGACTCCGAGAAGCGCATCGAAGCGCTGGAAAAGGCCAACAGCGCACTGGAGCACACAAACTTTGAGCTCCAGGCCAAGGTCATGCAGCTCGAGAGTGATTTCAAGACGGCCACAGAGCAGGTCGCCAAGCAGGAGCAGCAGTGGGAGCTTCAGATGCAGCAACTCCAGACCCACGCGCAGCAGCAGATCGCAGCGGCAAAGGCTCAGAGCAACGGTGTCGGAGGGCCAGTCGACTGGACCAAGTGCGAAGAGCTCGTAGAGAAGCTGCTGCTCACAGGCGATCTGCCACGTGAGCAGTTTGAGGCTGAAGATGAAAGCCTTGATGAGGTAGACGATGAGCGGATCTACGCGCGGAAACTGCACCAGGAGGTCGCTCAGGAGCTCAAGAGACTAGGCATGGAGTACGCGGTGGTGTGTCTGACGGTCATGAAAGAGAACATCTTCTTTGCGTCCAACACCGCTGTGGAGCTCCAGGACATGATGAGCAAGCAGAGTCAGACAGTTGAATTCCTCGAAAAACGGCTGCACGAGCAGAAGCACGAGGCAGAGCAGATGAAACTGCAGATCCAGCATCTGACAGAGGAGACCCAGCGCCAGGCAGCAATAGTCATGGTCCCGCGCTCGAAGTCCCACTCTGGGGCAGTCTCGAAGCGAAGTCACCGCTCCACACCGTCGCAAGAAAATAGCAGCAGCGTGCAGGACTTTGACGGTGACTCGGACAGCGACAGCGACAAGGACAGCGAAACCTCCGCCGACAGTCACAATCAGTATCGGCGCCAGCAGATGCTAAACCAAGGGCGTAAGCCACCAGCAACAACAACACAAGCGTCATCTCAAGGTGGACAAAGCACAATGGCGCTGCTCGTTGCACCAGTTGGGAATGGCGAAGCAGGCTTTGTTGCTCAGCGCACTCAGAAGAACAGCATTGACAGGGACGACAGGGAGGTAAGCACCACTGAAAGTCATCGTAGCAGCCGCGACAAAGGCAGTCGACCCAGCAGCAACAGCAATAGCAACGCCAAGGACAACGCGATTCGCAACGGCACGCTCCCCGATGCCAGTGACTCAGGTACCTCGACCCCAACAACGTCCTCCAATCCGACGCTCAAGAGTGGCTCAGATATGATCCGCAAGCGCATGGAGCTGCTGAAGAACGGCAGCTTGTTCGTAAAGTATGGGCGCTTCGGAAAGCCGCACGTGCGCTTCGTGTGGTGCTCGCCGGACCTCGAGTACCTCAACTACCGCACGATCAACAAGCAGGTGCCTAAGGCTTCGATCCCGACGCGCTCGATCCACCGCATCCACTTGGGGCAGGCGACCAAGGTCTTTGAGCGCGCCAAGCAGGAAGCGCGCGAGCCATTTTGCTTCTCAATAGAGTATGAGGACAGCCGGACGCTCGACCTGGAGGTACGTTGAGTAGCGTTGTGGACAAATATTGTCCAAAGCGTCTAGATGATGTGAACACATGATTGTTGTGTGACTCTCTAACTTTATATGATGTCTCCCTTGGATGGACTAGATTGCCGACGGCGAGAGCGTGGAGCTCAAGAAGCAGAAGCGCGCCGAGTGGGCGGATGCGCTGCAGTTCCTCCTGAAGCTCAAGGCGGTGCAGCAGAAGAAGCCTCCAGCGCCACCTATAGGAGCGCCGACACAAGCATCAGGGTCAGCAACTACCTAGCCATAGTGGAAGCATTTCACAAGATATTGCCATCATAATGAAGTAGCACCTCTTCAACATGTTGCTATCTGTTCGATACTGAAGTCTGGGCATGATTCCCAATAGAATATGATGCAGAACTGAGTTCGAAAATATATTGGAGTGGTCTTCGAGGGTTTGCTGAAAATTTTCTTGGCCGTGGTGGTCCTAGAGCACGCTCCTTATATGCTAAATGATATCATCCTACTGCGTAGTTCTTACTTTGTGTTGTTAAGCTGGCACCTGATTCGAAGTATCCGCTGCAATGGGATCGGTCTTGACCCCGTCGACGCAGATTTCCACCTGGCTGGGCTCGACCGTGATCTCCGGCGACGAGTGATGAGAGTGGTGGGACGCGAGCTCCACATCGTCGCGAAGCGCATGGATTTTTTTGAGCGCGTCTTCGAGCGAGACTGATGAGATCTCTTTCGCTGCCTCCTCCTGGTGCTCGATCTCAGCGCGGATCGCGGCGACCACGTCCCCGATCTCGTGGTTGGGGCTGGAGCTGCGCCGCTTCTCGTGCGTGCTCTTGGACAGCGCTTCGAGCTGGAAAGACGAGTTGCTACGCACCACGAGCGAGTGGCGCGAGTCCTTTTGCGATCCACCGTAAACGCCGCTGTCGTTGCTACGTTTTCCCTTTGGCGGCGAGTTGCCGCTTCCCGAGAACGAAAAGCGTCGCGTGCGGCAGAATTTGCGCGGGAGCTGGAGCACAAAGACAGAATCAGGTTTAGATGAGTGCTTAGCCGAATCACAGGAGGTCACACGTTCGCAATTTGTAAGAGCTGCGTACAGTACCTTCATCATCTTCGCAAAGTCATCGAACCCGATCTTGCCGTCTTTGTCCGCGTCGGCTCGCTTTACCATCTCTTGACACGCTGCCATGTCAAAGTGCTGGCCAAGCAACGCTTTCATTGCCGCACGCACACAGATGAATTAGCACAGCGCATCTATCTGTAGTAGACAACCCTACCAACTCTACCTTTGAGATTCTGGTGCGTGATACCACCCGTGTGCTGTCGATCGAACAGCCGGAACGCAGTGCGCAGGGTCTCGTCGTCCGAGACGTCGTCGGCGTTCAGCGTCGCGGCGACAAACTCGAGCAAGTTGATGCCTTTCTCGTGCTGCTGGTCCAGGCTACAAAAGGTTTACGAGGCGCATTAACAGGTCTTAGATACCACAAGTATCAATTGAAAGCGATGGAGCTATGGAAATGCATGTACGCTTGGTAGATTTTCTCCATGTCGAGCGCAAATCGCTTGAGTGCTGGCGCACTTTGTAGCTCCTGGAGCGTGAGAATTCCATTCTATAGGGATTAAGCAGAGTATTTAAGATGCATCACAAAAGTCAGATATTGTCGGTCAGTTGTGAACCACAATTTCAATATAATGGAGCACTGAAGACGTACATGCGCAACGTTGAGCTCGTTGTACACCTCCGAGTGCTTGCGGATCTGCTTGGACGGCATGCAGAACGCGAACGCGACGAGCGCCGCGCGCTGCAGTGGCGAGTACTGGCAGAACTCCTTGACCTGCGGCACAAACTCGTCGTATCTGAAGGAACATCATTACAAAATCATTAGAGAGCTGAACATACACAAGAGGTTCCACAAGTGATGAGGAGGTACTTACACCTCCGGCGGCACGGGCTGGTAGCTGCTCTTGATCCACGAGTGGTTCAGGACCTGCGTCGCCGTATACCGGTTCGCTGGGTCTGGCTGGAGAATACACAAGCCATTGAAAATTGCATGGTGAGTAATAGCGCAACACAGCGTTTCAACAGTAGCAAGAGAGCTCGCAAAGCGTACGTTGAGCAGCTTCTTGATGAGCGTCTTAGCCTCAGCCGAGACGTTTTCCCACACTGGCTGTGTGAACTCGATCTTCGCGGCAAAGATCTTCTCGATGAGCTCGTCCTCCGTGGCGCCGTGGAACGGGCAGCCGTTGCTCAGCAGCATGTACTGCAGAGATGACACACATACACAATGTGAGACTGTGAAAAGGCTGAAACTTGCATGAGTGATTGAGGGTTTCTATGGTAATGCTGCATACCATGATGACGCCGAGGCTCCAGAGATCGCAGGCGTGCGTGTAGTTTCCCTCCAGCACCTCAGGCTACGATGGATTATCGACGTTAAATGGAAAATATCAGCTCTGAAAACACTTTAGATAGACTAGGAATGATCCTCAGCTGGCAGTACGCACCGCCATGTAGACCACGGAGCCGAGAACTTTGCGCATATGCACACCCATGCGGAAGAGCGTACTCGCACCAAAGCTAGAAGAAAACGAAACACATAAACGCAGAGCAAGGTTATTTCAGTTCCTTTTCCGATAGAAAACCGGCGACAGTTGGGAAGAGAGAGAAAGTCGTACTCGCAGAGCTTAATGCAGCCCCCGAGCTCCTCGGACTCGACCAGGATGTTCTCCAACTTGAGGTCGCGGTGCTAAAGCATCCATCATTCATAAGATCAGAGATGTTGCGAGATTTAGTGAAGAGGTGTCCTCACAAGATGGACAGATCCAGAGGCAGGTAAAAGGCTAGACGCACGCAGATGAAGCGCGAGTGCAGGTACTGGATCACGGACGCGAGCTTCGTGATGATCACGCGTACTGAGTCCTCCGAGAACTCTTTTCCTACATGGCCACCATATGCACAACACTACCAGCATCAGACTCCATATAGTCATAAAGAAAAAGCAAGTCCACTAAATAGTTTACCATGCGCCTTGACTTTATCCAGGAGCTACAATCACATGGACAGCAAATCAGAACCTCCCAATCAGTCATAATACTACTATACAGCACGCCAACATACGCACCGTGCCACCCGTGCAGAGCTCCATGATGATGTAGAAGTGGTGGTCGTCCTCAAAAGTCTCCACCATGCGCACGATGCTCGGGTGGTGCAGCCCTCTCAAGATGTCGATTTCCTTCTCGAACTCGGAGCGCTTGCTTCCTGAGGCGAAGGTCACGGTCTTCATGGCGAAAAGTTTCTTGGTCTTAAGGTGCTCCACGCTCTCCACGACGCCGAACGCGCCCTTGCCCAGCTCCCCCAGCGTTGCGTACATGGCGGACGCCGGCATCTTGTGGTGCAGGCACAGGCTGCGCTGGAACAGGTTGGGGCGAGATAGCTCGGTCGCATGGGAGTGCACGCAGCCCATGGTTGTTTGCTTGTTTATTTGTTGCTTACTTGCTTGTTTTTTTGCTTGCGGACGTTGCTTTGAATACTGTGTACGTGCGCGCAAGTTGCTTGCAAGAGCAAGAGCTGACAACAAGAGCTCTCCTTGTGTGCGCTATTTGTAGCGCAGATCTTGCACTGGATTGCGCCGTTTTGAAAGCTGGGGATAGCTGCAGCGTTATGGGAAATACGAAAAGCGAGTGCATTGAGATGAGAATAGATTCTGCACTTGCAGATGCGCAGCGCTTCATCCTTACAACTCAAGACCGCGTGTGATCCCCACCAGATTTTGGGGTCACGAGTTGGCCAAAGTTGCCTTCAAATAAGCGCAAAAGCCAAACGCTCAAGCCCTCGATGCAACTCGTCGTTGACAACAAGAGCTTGAAGCAGCTTGCTGTCAGTGTCTTTGGAATTGAAAGAGGGAGGTGATCGAAAACCCATTCTATTCTTCTGAATAAAATGGGTTCAAAATCGCAACAAAATGGCTTCAAAGCAATTGCCGCTATCTGTCGCGACAAAAAGAATAGACGGCTATTGTTATTGCATTCAATACTAAAACACTGTCAGCAAATAATTTTCGGCGTCAATTCTTTTTTCGAGCCGTGAATAGTAAGTATTTCACGGAGTGACAAAAAGAATGGACGCCATTTAAAATGTTGGAAATCCGTTTCAAAAACGCAGGTAAAAATGAAATTTGGCGTCTTTCTTTTTGACACGCTGAGCGCCGTGAATTGTCCATAATTAATTAATTCGCGCTTCGACCTTAAACACTACGTTGCACTCGTTAAGTTTGCTTAAAGCAATTTATGCGAACTTAACGAGCAAAGCCCTAAGCCACCCGCTTCAATTGTAGGTACTCGACCGATGCGCGGATTGGTCTTTGTACTTG
>JALBZB010001349.1:0-10441 GCA_038050625.1 Pythium sp. MPC-2022a
AGGCAATAGAAGCACGTTCTCAACCCCGTCACGAGTCCTTGTGGAAGGTGTTCAACACACGCTTCCTCGCTCTGTGCGCTGTGTTGCGTAGCTCGGGAACGCCCGGTTACATCCATGCTTTGAGCAAGGTCCATGTTTTGGCCGATTGGCATAAAAAAGGTTCACCTTTTGGGATTTACCCCTCAGTTCAATGCGGTTTTTAAACCAGAAATATTGGTAATATTGGCATAATAGATAAACCGGTCTCGGAACGATAATACCGATACCCTCCTGGTCGGAGCTGTGAGGACACCCACTTTTTGCAAATGTTAACCAATATTTGAGTTTTAAGGCGCTGAAAATTGACCGGAATGCTCCAATTATAACCGATCAAAGACAGCGTTTTCGCTTTGTTGATCCGCAAATTGGTTTTTGAGAACGAGGCACGTATCATTTTTGAGAGGGGGACAGAGCTACGAGGGCACCACAAGAAATTTCACTTGATACTTGATTGACAAAGCCTCGACTGTCTATTTTGCTTGTCTGTGAGCTGATCGATACTACAAACTGAAGACATGCTCATTGCAGTTTTTGCGGGCGATAACGATGCTAGGAGGGACAAAACTGTCGAGTGTCGAACAAGGTCAAATTTGCGTTCTCAATCAGCAGCAGTTGTCGCTTCGAGCGATTGCAGGGACCCTCGGCCGCTCCAAGACCGTCATCGCGAGCTTCTTGAAGGCTCCTGACGCATACACAGCCAAGAAGCGCAAGGGGAAAGCCCGCAAGCTTTCCAAGCGCGATCGTCGAGCGCTCTTCCACCACGCAACTGTTAACAAAAAGAGGTCGCCTTAAATTGCCCCGCTTCTCTCGCAACCCGTCTCAGCGCGAGTCGTACCCCGTGAACTTCAGCGGAACGAAAACGCGAAGTACCTGAAGCTAAACGCCAAGTCAAAGCTGAAGCTATGTCATGCCACCGCTCGAATTGTGTGGGCGAGAATGCGAATTAGGGAAAGGACCGTCTGAAAAAAAAGGATCTTTTCTGACGAAAAGAAACTTAACCAAGACAGTCCTGACGGACTGCAATTCTATTGGCACGACCTCCGTAAGAAGAAAGAGATGCTCTTCAGTCGCCAAAACGGTGGTGGTTTCGTCATGGTCTGGGGCGACTTTTCCCAAATTTGCAAGACAGAATTGGCGATTCTCACGGGCCATCAGGATTCGTTCGACTATCAACAAACGCTCACTACGCATTTCTTTTTGTTAGTAGACGAGAAGGTAGAGGGCTGCTACATTTTCCAGTACGACAACGCGAGCATTCGCTCATCGAACGCGACGAGGGACTTCCTGACCGACCTGAATATCCCAATTCTGCCTCAGCCAGCACTTTCCCCCGATCTCAGCCCAATTGAAGACTTGTGGGGAGATATGGCACGGACTGTCCGCAGTGGCGGAAAGTAGTCCACCTCAACTAGCAAGCTAAAACAAGCGATTTTGCGTGCTCGGAGCGTAAGGGGGACAAGATAGCGTACTAATGGTCACTAATAAAGAGGAATTGTTGAACTGCGGCGTTGATTGACGCCATAGTTCGTGGTTTCTTGTGGTGCCCTCGTAGCTTTGTCCCCCTCTCAAAAATGATACGTGCCTCGTTCTCAAAAACCAATTTGCGGATCAACAAAGCGAAAACGCTGTCTTTGATCGGTTATAATTGGAGCATTCCGGTCAATTTTCAGCGCCTTAAAACTCAAATATTGGTTAACATTTGCAAAAAGTGGGTGTCCTCACAGCTCGGGCCAGGGTTGTATGATCATGGTGTGTGACCAATAATGTACCAGTGACAAAGAGCGGATCGCGAATCCACCAAGGGTTGGTTAGGGTTTTGGGTTGGAAGGGTAAACCGGAAGGGGAATCTGTTTTATAAAAGTCTCCGAAAGTGGAACTTTCGGGTATTTTACTTTACAGTGAAATGGCTCACCCCATTTTAAATAAGGATGTATCGCAACTTGGGGAATCACATTTTGATTTAACGAAAACTATTTTTTGTTTTTTTGGTCTGTATTGCCGAATAAACTAAAGGCGAATACTTAAAGTGACAAAAAGAATGGAGCGGGATTGGTCACGGCTCCGATACAAACTCTGATAAGTTTGTAATCATCCGGCGTTCATTCTTTTTGCCGCGGTGAACAACTGGGCGGACCTACAAATTTAATTCGCTCAGTATAGTCGCATAAGAAAATACAGTTCACTGAACTGAAACCCTCTTGGCGTATTTATTGTGTATGGTTTCCAATAATGAAAGAATGGTGACCCTTGCGATTGTTCAGGTTGCAACTTTAGTTGCAACATCTCTCTTCTTAAGTGCGCAGAAAGGGTCCAGTATTCAAGGCAGTATGGTGCTACTAAGTTCGTATCCATTCAAAAGCTCTCGCCCCCATAAACCGACTGGACGGCGGCAAAGTCCGATACATTTGCAAGCCGAAGTGCGCGCGAAGGCGAAAGGGGAAGCAAGGAGGACGGACGGACGATGGCGCAGCTCCAGGAGGCGCAGTTCGCGTGCTTTGAGGACGAAGAGTTCGACAGCAGCATTAGCAGCACCCCACTTCTCAGTGGTGGCTTCGGCGGCGGTGACTTTGCGGCGGCGCTCCAGCACCAGCAGCACCAGTCGGGGCTCAAAACGTTCGCGATCGCAGAGCCGAGTGGCGTCGCACGGGGCCTCCCACAGAAGAGCTTTGCGAGAGGTGCGCTTGTGTTTGGTCCCGTGGACCTGTATGCGTGTGAACATGATGTGCTAACGCTGTAACTGTTGTTTACGATGGGGAAATTTGTTTCGTTGTGTGCGTAGTGCGGTCATTGGAGTGTTCTGGATCCGGCAGCTTTTACTTCCAGAATGAAGCGCTCAAGGACCGATTCGTCTGGTGCGTATGACGACTGTTGTGTGCTATTGCTTGACTCCGTTGAGACTGATGTTATAATAATGTACTTGTATCTTGTAGCTGGCGCGTGATCAAGAACATTGTCGTGCTGCGCGAGTGGAGTCTCCACGAGACGCTTGCGGGGAATGGCATTCGACTGCAATTTCCAGGTACAACTTACAATCTTTGTACCCAACTGCTCGTATGTATAAATGTTGCTCTTCTGACAGCTGCTGTATAATAACTATGTTAACAGCGCCTGTTGTCGGCACTGGCGTGTTCGCTGTCGAGTCGTGGGAAGGTAACTCGGTGACGATCTGCGTCGTCACGCACGCCGGTACGATCCACCGGTTCACATACGCGATCCCAGCGACCACGTCGCACAGCATTTTCACGACTGCGGACGCGTCGTTCCCTCCAAAGCCTGCGACGTCCTCGAAATGCGACGTCGTGGCGTCGCTCTCGCCGGATGAGATCATCACCGTCGCGCTGTGGGTGAACGAGTACAACTTGGTGCTCGGCGCGGACTCGGGGCGTGTCATCGGCGTGAACTTTGGGCTGCCGTCGTCGCCGCCAAACGGTCCAGTGGAGATGCAGGAATTCGCGTTCTCAGACGAGTCGGTGGTGAAATGGCTCTGGAACGGACTCGTCAAGTCGAGCGCAGCGAAGTGGCAGGGTAGCGACGACAGCAAGCGTCAGGCGAATTCGATTGTCGCGATCACGTGCTTCCCGATCGAAAGTGATATCGAAGACGAAGCAGACGATGTATGCATTGTCACCGTGTCGGCGGACCTGACGCTCCGCGCCTGGTCGTACGCGAGCCAGTCGTGCTTGGGCAAGCAGGAGATTCGCTCGCTCGTGAACGCGGATTTCGAAGACGAAGGGCTGCCAGATGCGTACGCGGTGAATGCGAAGCTCGTGGCTCTCCCAGCGACGTCCACCGACAACTGCCGACTCTTGGTGCACATTGACACGACAGCGAATTTCTCGCAAGACATCTTCTTGCTGCGTGGCGACGTGTCACCATTACCGACTGGCGGTCGCAGAGAGCTCACGCTCGCCGCTGCGCGTGTGTTCACTGTAGACTCTCCGTCTTCGTCCGAGTCGCAGAGCAAGCGCCTGAAGATCGTGGATTTTGCAGTCGACAAGAACTATTTGTACTCGTCGTGGCGATCGGCGAGTGGGGACTTTGTGTACAGCCATTCGAATCCGATGGCGCTGACGGGGCCGCGAATCATTCGCGGCGAGGTGGTCAGCAGCTTGAACGCGCAGATGCAGAAGTACGACGTGGAAGACGACGAGTGGCCGTTTGACCTGAAGGACGAGGGCATCCTGGAGCTGACGGATGTAAGTGATTAGTGTTAATCTGGCCGTTGTTTGTTGATGCTCATGGAACAGGGACTGATAGTGGTTACTGCTGTTGTTTCAGAACTTCTTTGTGGAACGAGTGCTGCTTCCTGGTCGATTTTCACGCCAGAACCTGTACAAGGCGATCCTGGAATACCATGGCGACCTCGAGATCCCACTGCGACCGCTGTTCTCCAGCGCTGCTAGCCACCAGGAGTCGAAATACAGGGATCTGCTCGTGAAGATCGTGTCCGACAAGCTGCTCAGCACTATCGGGAACAGCAATGTGGACGGACTGACAAGACACGCGCGCGACCCGAACTTGCTGCGCATCAGCATCTGGAAGAGCATTATCGAGCTCTGCAACAAAGTAGGTTCCTTCATATCTGTGATGGTGGTTGTCCTGGTATATCTGCTAACGGATTTGTTGTTGTGTGTAGCACTGGAGAGTTGAGAACGTGCCGATTGGCTTCGCTACGACCGCCAACTCCCTGCTTCCAGGATCTCCAGTTCTTCTGCGTCGCAACCGCGTGGCTCTGTTGTTCCCTTCTGCGTCTGCGATCACAACACCTTTCCTGTCAAAGCTCAGCTCGAGCAGTGCGGACTGCGTCCGTGAGCTGATTGCAGATATCCTCCCAGTGTTCGACGGGTTCCCGAGTCGCAGCTTCCAGTCGTTCATCCATAGAGAAGTCACAGACGTGGTATCGGACTGGAAAGTGGAGTCGTTTGTCGCGTTAGCGCGACACTGCGTGCGAATGGGCTTGAAAGCAGGATCTGGTAGTGCGGACAGCGCCATCATTAACCCAGACCTGGTGCTCACGCGTGCGCTGCTGCGACTGAGTAAGATCCTTGGTGGTGAGACCGAGTTCCACGACCAAGTGCTGCGAGACTTGGTGGAACACCTGTTCCCGTTCGAAATGTCGAAAGATGGATCTTCTTCTAACTCGCCGTCGCTCAAGAAACGTCACGAGAGCTACGACGACGATGACGAGGACCACGCGATGGAGGATGATGAATCCAGTAACGGCTTTGCGTCGATCAGTCGCAACTTGTTCGGCGGCAACGAGATCAGCTTTGCGTTTGAGCAAGTGGCAGCGAGGACGATCGATGAGATGTGCACCCAGGCGCTGCGCGTCGTGCTCTTCCTGTCGTACCTCGTGGACTCGCAGCCGGCGTTTTTGAACTCGGCGATCCTGCGCAACGTGTCGCGGTTTTACCTGCCGCGATCGATCACGATCTACCAGCGCTGGCGCCTGAGCAAGTGGATTGCGAGCCAAAACATCGCCCACGCGACGGAGATCGACTCGTCGTCCGCGAAAGCGTCCGCGATTCTGCTGCCACCGCTGCTGCAGCTGTTTTTGCTCGAGGCGAACAGCAAACTGAACTCGTCGGGGGCGTTGAAGCGTGCGCGCTCGGTACTGCAGATCGCGATGATGAACAACAACGTGCAGAGTGAAGAAGCGCACAGCGTGCTGGGCTCGTTCACACGAGAGATCCTGCGCTACGTGTCCCAACCGAATGAGCCGTTGGTCAAATTCCTGCAGAAGCGCAAGCAGTTCTCGCTCTTGCGCTCGATGTTTTCCTGCAACCTGAGTGACGTGAGTCTTCACGGCATCAAGTATGAGAGTCCCGACCAGAACCCGGAAGTGCAGCGATACGTGCGCTCGATTGGCGAGTGTCTGGCTCGCGAGGGGCAGGTCGCTGTGAAGGAGAACGACAAGGAGCACGCGCTCTGGTGCTTCCAGCAGGCGATCCGCTGTTTCAGCATCTGCCTGTCTGCGTTCCTGTCGGACCACGACGAGCCGCACTCGTTTGATTTGCAAGCGGAGCGCTTCATCTACGACATCATCGGTTTGCTGAAGGAGACAATCCCGCGCGGTTACTTCAGCCACATGCTCGGATTCCTGTGGACAGTCGTGACGCAGGCGCTGAACCGATCGGGCGAAGGCGATAGTGCGCTGCAGACGTTTGTGTGGGTGAACGTATTCAAGTACTCGGTGGAGGAACGGCTTTTCCGCGACGCACACCTCGCGTTGATGCACACACTGGATGTGACATCGTCTGCTCTCGCGGCGCAGATGACTGATGGCGATGAAGACGGCGAAGGAGAGAACAGAGCGCTGAGCACGTCGGCCGAGTGCGTGAACTACCTGGTGAAGGAGCTGTGCCGATACGGTCACTTGGATCTGATCTGCGAGTTCCAGTGGGGGCCACTGGAGCCGGAGGTCGAGAAGCACATTCAATGGCAGGCAGCGAACGCGAACGTGGTCAAGGACGGAAGCGTCGATCCAGCGGTGATCATGTACCACAACCTGCTCTTCGCGTTCTACTCGCGCAAGCAGCAGCCAGCGAACGCCGCCGCGGCGATGCACTCGCTGTATTTGAGACTGCGACTGGCACAGATGAAATCCAGTACGTCTCTGCAAGCGCAGCGAAATGCGCTCTACGCGGCCACGAACTCGCTGCTTGCGCTTCCAGAGACGAGCCGATGGATCGTGCGAAAGTATCACGCTGAAGAGCTCATGAACTCATCATGCAAGTCCGCAATCGTGCGTGCGACAGATGCGAAGGAGAACCTACCGCTGAACATTGTCACCACGCACGACTTTGCTCGGGAGATCGCAGTCTTGGACGGCAAGTTGCGGCTGCTGCACCTTGGTCACGATGAGAGCGTGCTGCTGAGCACGATGGACAGCGAGGAAGTGGTTGCGCTGCTTGTGGACTCGGCGCTCTCGTGCTGCAAGTGGACAAACAGCACCAAGCTGGAGAAGAAACAGG
This sequence comes from Pythium sp. MPC-2022a, assembly GCA_038050625.1. Classification (NCBI taxonomy): domain Eukaryota; phylum Oomycota; class Peronosporomycetes; order Pythiales; family Pythiaceae; genus Pythium; species Pythium sp. MPC-2022a. Next base: position 7,014 of record JALBZB010001349.1, read on the forward strand.
AGAGCTCGCTTGCGATTGAGCTCGCAGTCGACATTGTGAAGAAGTGCGCGACCAGCTACAACAACATCACCAAGTCGATGGCGCGCTACTGCGTGGCTGTCGCCCACTCGGTCGGACTTGACAGTCTGTGCTGGCGCATGCTCCAGGACTACTTGGTCGCGATCGATTCCCTGGAGCAGTACGAAGTCGCTGCTGCGACGATCCTGGAGTGGAAGGTCAAGATCGTACTCCCTGCGTGGTTGTACGACCGATTGGCGCACCCGAAACTCGGGAACCCAGCCAAGCTCTTGAAGTTGTACCTCAAGTACGGCTTGTTGCTGGACGCTGTGAAGCTCGCGGACCAGATGATCCCAGACGAGCTCCTCGGTGAGAGCGAAGCGAGTTTCTGTCAACGCGTCACCATGCCGAGCGCGTCGCTACCGTGGATCCCATACAACCTGTTCGACGCGGTGCTGGACTCTGCTGACGCGGCTCTGCGAAATGGGATGAGCGCTGGGGGCTTTGGCACCAAAGCTACTGGCAGGAGTGAAGGCGTGCTCCATGGCAGCATCCAGCGGTTCAAGGAGAAGTTGACGTCGTATTTCAAGTACATCACGCTGCTGGAGGAAGCGCGCGCGGCGGCAGGTGTTGCGAGGAACGCGTCTGTGGGTGGAGCAGCAGCAGGAGCGGCTTCTAGCTTCAGCTTTGGCGCGCCAATTAGATCAGCGGGTGCGCTCTGAGCTGCAACTGGTGTTGACACGTCGCCAGACTGTGGAGCAGAATGAGAAACAGAGACAGACAGGATCGTAAATTTTTAACAAACATACACTTCTACATATCCCTCTGCATCAATGTACGCCATGACAACGCCATGGCGTTATCCCAGCTATTTTTCTGCTTTGTATTGCAAACGAGACCAGCATGTTGATTGACACATGGCAGCTTGCTTTGGTTGAACCTCGCGCAGAAGCCCTGAAACGAGTGATTCATTGCTCAATATTCGGCACAAGGATGAAACGAAGACAGAGAGTCGAGATGTTGGTTGATTAGCTCCAAACGTAGTCGTTGTATTGATTTTCTTTGGATTAAGACTCTCGTGTGGGCAACAGCGCGGCGACGCTCTTTCAAATCCACATCCATACAGACACATTTTGCTCACATGCATCCTATCCTATCTCTTGCCTACTTGATAGTTTGGTATGGTTTGATGGTGAAACTCAGCTTTCCGATTCGAATCATGTACAAGACTTTGTCTTGTTTAAAATTTCATACGAACGAGACCAAAAAATGGTAAATCATTGTTTCAACCCAGGCGACTCGGCTCCCCACATGCATTCATACACACACATATATATTCACATTGATCCCAGGCAAAACGCATTGCTCACTTCGTGCCAATGCACTCAGCACACACTACCAACCACAAGCCCAGACGAAACCAACTAAGCACTGACACAACAACAGCACCAATAGCGGCAGCATGGCCTGGACAACATTGCCACTGCTCCACTGTTGATACGGTGCTCTTGTAGTGTCGTGGTCGCTTCGTCTGCGGCTCGTGGTGGCGGCTTCCTCGCTTGCTTGCTTGCTGTGCGCCGCTTCTCGCTGCAAATGCAGAATGAGATGCGCCCGCCATGCAGCGCGCCAAAAATGTTTGGTTCGATCAGTTGCGCGAATTGGTTGGTGCCAAAGTTATGACCATCTGATTGGTTAAAAATAAATATTCAAAAGCACACTATTGGCGGATTATTTACAAATAATAAACCAATCAAACGATCATATTTACTGCTCTGGTTTGACACGCGCCTTGCAACCAGATGATGGAGCTGCTGCTGACAACCGGCGGGCAGCTACGAACACGAGCGGCGGTCTTCATGCAGCTCCGACGCTCGAAACGCGCGCTCGCAGCACTAGCAGCAGAGTCAGTGGCGTCAGACGCATCAGATGCCAGCAGCGGTGCGTCCAGCAGCAGTGAAGAGAGTGAGGCGGAGAGTGTCAAGAAGAACCGCCGCCGCGCGAACGCGACCTCCGTTGCTTCAAAGCCGGTGGTGAAGAAGAAGAAGACAAGCGCTGTCCCCACTGCCGCTGTGAAGAAGGTCGCGAAGAGCAGCATCCCGATTGTTCCTATTGTTAACACAACCAGCAATGGTCCTTCTGTATCGCCTTCGTCAGTGCAGTTCCCACTGCTGACCGCGTTGAAAGAGCGCCGCCAGAGCGCTGGTACAACAACCGCAAGTCACAGCGCTGATGACAAGATCGTATACATGTACGAGCACTTGGTCCCTGGACGGCTGATCAAGCGCTACAAGCGCTTCCTCGCCGACATTGAGCTGGTAGACGTCACGCAAGAGCAGAGTGATGATGCGAGTGCACCTGTGAACGAAGCGAATGTCGTAACGGTGTACTGCCCAAACACAGGGCCAATGGTCGGGCTCCTGGACCTCCCGAACGCGCGGGTGCAGCTGTCCAAGAGCGATGATCCCAAGCGCAAGTACCAGTACACGCTCGAGATGATCCAAGTGGACGTAAGTGGCTTGATTACTTGGCTCGGTTGGCGTTGAACCCAGTGTCTTACCATTCGATTCTGTGCTTTGCGTGTGTGCAATGGGGGAAACTGTAGAATGGCGAACGTAGGGTGTGGGTTGGCGTGCACTCAACGCTCGCGAACCGCATGATCGAGAAGGCGATCGCAGCGCAGTGGCTACCGGAGCTGGGGCTCTTCTCAACCTTCCAGCGCGAGGTCAAGTTTGCCAAGAACAGTCGAGTGGACTTTGTGCTCTCGTCTGCCGAAGGTGAGGTCGTCGCGCGCCAGAAGTACGTCGAAGTGAAGAGCGTGAGCTTCGCGCATCCGCTTGATCAAGTTGCGTCTGCGATCGAGAAATCCAGATTCTGCGCGCTATTCCCAGATACGATCTCGGACCGTGCGCAAAAGCACGTGGCGGAGCTCACTGAGCTGATTGAGAGCCATGCTGCTGCGAACTCGAAATTGCAAGAGATTAGCGCTGCGATCGTGTTTCTCGTGCAGCGCGACGACTGTCACGAGTTTGCGCCATCGTTCCTCCACGACGTCAAGTTCGCTGCTCTGTGCGCTCAAGCAGCGAAGTCAGGCATCCAGCTCTTGGCGTACTCCGTCGCGCTGGAGCCTCAGGAGGCGAAGAAAACCGGCCACGTGCGCCTTTTGCAGGCGCTTCCTCTCTACGAGCACATCACCAAGAAGGATGGCGAGGAAAACAAGGAGGAAGAAGACTCTAAGCCAGCCAAGGCAGAGCAGAGGAAGAAGAAGTCAAAGCCTTTAAGAAAGTAGTAGTTGCTAAATCAAGTACGAACAAGACTACAGTAGTCATGCTCTGCCAATCTGGTGTCGTGGGCTGCCGCTGGCGGAGTATTTTGTCGCCTCCATAGTCAGTAAACACACGGCTAGTGCGTGGGGGGGGGGGGGGGGGGGGGGG
>JALBZB010001350.1:0-10414 GCA_038050625.1 Pythium sp. MPC-2022a
GCGAGGAGGTATCAAGAGATAGGATCGCTCAACACATGAGACCGGGATGCTGCCATCCCGCTCACTTGGTGGCACAGAGGCAGTTGTTTTTGGGTATCTCTGGTGCTCACGATCAGAGAACTGGCGAGCAGCTCTTGAACATTGCAGCCAGTCAATCATCGGTGTGCGCTGGACGATTATCTTCCTGCACGAGCGCAAAGTACGACAATATGTCTGCTACTGCAAGCAGCACACGCCTGCGCATCCGGCTCCTCCTCACGTTCACCTTGAGCAGTAAGCGCGTAGCACTTACGTGAAATGTGTCTGTTGCATTCAAGAGCAACGCGCACGCACCCTTCAGCTAGCGAACGCGTTGCAATTCAGCAGCAACAATGTGCGCACACTTAGAATTGACGCATTTTGTCCAACTTCACACAGTGGATGCCTACTCAGGTGGAGGCGAGTGGCACATGCGCACCTCTCTCAACAACAGCCGGTTGGTCGTGCGCACAGGCAACAGCTCTCGCTTTTTGGCACTTGTATTGCACAGTACTGCGCACGCGCTTGCGTGCCTCCTACTGTCATGACACCCCAGTCGAGTTGCTGTTCGCGAGTGTCTGAAGTTGAAGCTTGAGGTGGCAAATGTTGCATGAAGGAGGTTGCTGGAAGGTCGCACAATGCATTGTTGTACGAGTGTGTCGTCAAGCAAAAAAATGTTGCGCCAAGAAAGTAGCTGCAAAATGTTGTGCGAATGTTTCTAGAAGGAAGCTGAGCACAATGTTGTATGAATGTTGCTTGAATACAAAATGTTGCTTCAAGCGGGACGTGTGGCTTGAAGGCAGAATGTTGCTTCAAGGATGATGATGAGAACAGATGCTTGATGAACACATCTCTTGATGTGACAGATCGACTTAAAAGCCCACTTGACGAGCGAGACAAATGACGAAGGCGGCGACCGTGAGGGCGATCTACAAGTGCCTGCTGCGCGACGCGAGGGACCTGCAGCGCACACCGCAGTTCCGCCTGCGCAACGCTTTGCGCCTGGAGCAGTGGGGCACGGGCCACTTTGTCGAAGCGAGCGCTCTGGCTGCTCCATCTTCCGTGAACAGCAGCGAAAGCGATGACGACAGCGCTGCTGCGAAAACCAAACTCGCAGACATCCGCTCGCTCGATCAGTACCTGACGCTGCGTGAAGAGGGCTTTGGATACGATGCCAGCCAGGAAGCCGACCTCATGAGCATCATCCGAGCGAGCTTCCGAGAGAACGTTGGCCTGAAAACCCCGAAGGTGAGTGAGCCGGGTATTCATGTGTACGATCCAAGCTCTTCGCATGCAATGTCATCGGACGGGTATGCTGATAATATTTACTTTATGCTCGCAATTGCTGTTGTAGGAGATCAGCATCAAGGTGGACGAAGCGATCTTGTGAGTGGCATTTGTACTATTACTGTAGCTTGTGACTCAATGTAATATTTGAGGCGTTTGCTAACCTCGTCATGTGGTGTGGGCTTCTGTCTCTTCAGAACGCTTCAAGAGCTCTCCGAGCAGCTGTTGCTCGCCAAGTGCTCCAGTGGTAAGTGTCTGCTTGTACATATGCCCTACTAATGGCGAGGGGGGGATTATCTAACAAAGCATGTGCTCATGTTGACAGTCACGACGACGCGAGGTGTCCGTATTGAAGCGACGAGTCAGTACGTTGAGACGCATTCGAACCCTGAGCAGAACATCTTCCGCTTCACGTACCGCATTACGATCACCAACCAGAGTATGCGCAAACCCTGTCCGTTTTAAGATCGCTATTGATGAGTACTCACCACACTTGTTTGTGTCGCCCACTAGACGAACACGAATCGGTGCAGATTCTCGGGCGTCAGTACACTTTTGAGAGCGAAAAGGGGCAGCGCATCGCGTTGCCAAAGAATTCGCCCGGCGTGGTCGGTGCGACACCCGTCCTGGCGCCAGGGGAGGCCTTCGAGTACGCGAGTGGCGTGGACATCGACGCGCCGCGAGGCTCGGTGACGGGTATGCTCCACGCGTTGCGTCGCAGCGATGAGCCCAACGGCGACGAGCTCTTTGACGCGTTTGTGTCCAAGTTTGCGCTCCTGTCGCCTGCAGCAGGCCAGCGCTCGTAAAGGAGAGTGACAAGCAATAGTAGGATCTGATACTAAAAGCAACAATCGCTACACAAACAATAGAGATCAAGTCAAATGAACAGAATTGTGTACTTGTCAACTTTGAAATGAAGCTCTAATCCATGCTAATCTGGAGAGCTAGCTTTCCACCTATTCCACCAGCGCGTGGTAGGTCGGGTGGTACATCTTGGAGGCGATGTAGTCCTCCAGGCTGGCACCGCGACGGATCTTTGGGCGGAAACCCGCGATCTCGTCGTCGAGCGCGCACTGCATCACCGCCGTGGCGACCTTGAGCGACACGTGGCGGATATTCTTCACCGACGGGAACACCTGGCCGTTCGCGATCTCTTCCTCGGTCATGCACTGCGAGAGCGCCTTCGCGGCGGCGTAGAGCATGCGGTCGGTCACGCGCGCCGCCTGGGACACCGTGCACGCGAGTCCGACGGCAGGAAAAATAAACATGTTGTTGCACTGGCTCACGGCGTACTGCTTGCCCTTGTACGTCACCGGTGGGAACGGACTTCCGCTCGCGAACACGCAGCGACCGCCCGTCCAGTCGTACGCCTGCTGGGCAGTGCACTCGGCGACCGACGTCGGGTTCGAGAGCGGAAACACGATTGGCTGGTCCACGTGCTTCGCCATCTCCTCCACGGCTTCCTGGGTGAACGCGCCGCGAGCGGCACTCAGTCCCATGAGCATTGTCGGCTTGGCGTGCTTGACCACGTCCACGAGGCTCATCTTGTCGTCCAGGTCACTTCGCGAAAAGTACTTCTGGCCCGACGTGAGCGAACTACGGGAAGCGCCGATGAGTCCGTGTTGGTCCATGATGTAGAAGCGGCTGCGGGCTTCGTCGGCCGTGAGCCCTTCGCGCAACATACCTTGCAGAAGCGTCGTGGCAACACCGAGACCAGCGCTACCGGCACCGAGGATCACAATCCGCTGGTCCTTCAGCGGCACCTTGACACGCGCACACGCACTGAGCGCGCCAGCCAACACGGTTGCACCAGTACCTTGGATGTCATCGTTGAAGCACAGCTGCTTGAGACGGTACGCGTTCAGCACATCCGCAGCGTGGTCACTCGAGAAATCTTCAAACTGGATGAGCGCGTTCGGCCAGCGGTGACGCACCGCGCGCATAAACTCGTCCACCATAGACCAGAATGCCTCACCGGTCAAGCGCGGGTGCGGCATGCCCAAGTAGAACGGATCTTCCAGGAACTGCTTGTTGTTAGTGCCCGTGTCGAGCATCACTGGGAGCACCTTGCGAGGGTCGATACCACCGGCAGCCGAGTACAGCGCGAGCTTGCCAATCGGGATGCCCATGCCGTTCACACCGAGATCGCCAAGACCAAGGATACGACTGCCGTCAGTGACGACGATCACCTCGACGTCGTCGCACGGCCAGTTATGCACCATGGCGCCGAACTGCGAGCGGTCCTGCGCGCTGAAAAACATGCCTCGCGGGCGACGGAAGATACTTCCGAACTTTTGGCACACAAGTCCGACCGTCGGCGTGTACACGACAGGCGCTGTCATCATCATCATAGCAAACAAACGAGTGCGCCAGTCAGTGATCGATTGCAATAGAAAGTGGGAAAACTGGGCTTGAGTGAGTCTGATTTGCTTTGATTGCGCGTACCCATTTCTTCCATGTGGTTGATCAAGAGGCGGAAGAAGAGCGTCTCGTTACGGTTCTGCAGGTCCGAAAGGAACATGTTCTTGCGCAACGGGTCCGGTTCCGCCTGGTATACTTCATAGAGCTTCTCCAGCTGGGTCTGCATGTTCAGGCGACGTGGAGGCACAAGTCCTCGCAGTCCTGTAGCATCGAATCATGATGAACCACGTCAAAGTGAAATGAGTCGTCAGGGCAATGATACAGAAATACAACGAGTAATCACAGCTCCAGACGCACCTAAGCGGTCACGCTCCTCCATCTTGAATCCTGTGCCTTTGTTGTACAGCGGGTCGTGCACCTTCACGCCCAATCATCATCATCGCACAATGAGTCAAGTTAGTATGCGCCATCCCCATTTCTCACCAATATGCGCGCACAAAGGCACAACAAACAATCCATCAAAATCCCAGCAAGACACAGAAACTCACAATGCTGATGCCCTTCTTGCCGGTCTTGATGGGCGGGTTGTACTTCTTCAGGTCGTGGATCTTCTTGCGGAACGGCTCCACCTCGGCCTCCTCTTCGCGCGTCGGCTCCTTGATCTCGTGGTTCGAGTCGGACGCGAACGCGCGCCATTGCGACAGCGCCGCGGGAGACGCGCGCGAGAGCTGCTGGGTGCGCACGAGCGCGCTGGTCGTGGAGCGCAGCATCGTAGCTTGACGTATGGATGGAGGGCGTGGAATGCGGAATGCGCAAGTGAGGGGAGCGAAGGGAGGCGGGGGCACGCGGCCTTGCTGCTTGGCTTGTACTTGCTGCTTGGCGGGAGCTGCTTGGCACCTGCTGCTTGGTGGAGAAATCCGGATGGATTTGCGCATTGCAGTTCGGCAGCCGCGTCACAGCGACCCCCTTCCCCGCAACCCACACCCAGCAAAAGCAAACCAAGCACACGCTTTTTGCACGCTTCAAGGTTGTTTTCTGCAGAAACCCAAATCATTTCTTAGTCAAACGGTAATTTTGGATAGTTGTTAACAGCGTTTTGGTGTGGATTTGGAATGACATACAAATCATGTAATTGATCAGCCAATCTCTGTCTAGTTGCGTAATTGATCACGTCCAAAAGGGTGTGATCAATTACACAAATAGACAGTGAAAGATTCAGTTGAAGTGCGTGCTGCTCTGGCGTTTAGTAGATCCTGCGCTCTTATTGGCTGTATTAACACAGTCACATCTGATTTACCTCTCTTTATTGGCTAGAATTAATCAAATCATCCTTTCATTCGCTAAAATTCCGCGCGGGCATTTTTTCTTGGGACACTTTCGTTGCAGATTGTTTGTTGCCAGCTCACACCCAAGCTCGAAGCTCGCAAGCAAAGCAGAGCAAGGGGGGTGGGTTCATTCTGCAATTTTTTGGAATCGCGACAGCAAAGCGGAGGTGAGCGACGACGACGACGACGACAGACAAGCAGAGTAGAGCGCTCGCTCTCTATAGCGCTCGTGTGTGTGTGAGCGAGGACGCGTCAGTCGATGGGGCGCTAACGTACGCTTGTGTGTTTCTGTGTACTGTTTGTGTTGCTATGTTGCTGTCGTGTTTTGTTTGCTGCGTCAGTTCCAAAAGAGACAAGAGAGCGAAGAACAAGAAGAAGAAGAGAGACAAGAAGGATGTCGGTGGATCCAGTGTTTGCGAACGCCGGCCAGAAGGTCGGCCTGGAGGCGTGGCGCATTGAGAGCTTGAAGCCCGTTCCGGTGCCAGCGGCGGAGATCGGCCGCCTGCACAATGGAGACAGCTACATCTTCCTCAAGACGTCGCAGGAGAAGAGGTATGTCTAAGAGCACGCGTTTGGATGGAAAACGAATGGGCACCTGATTTGTGGATTTGCATTGTCTGTGTATGTGTGCAGTGGCTTCACGTGGAGCATCCACTTTTGGCTTGGAAAGGAGACATCTGCGGACGAGAGCGGTGTCGCCGCGTACAAGACCGTCGAGCTCGACGAGTCCCTCGGCGGTAGCCCAGTGCAGTACCGTGAGTGCCAGGGACACGAGTCGGTGAGTCTGCATTGCAGAGCAACTTGTTGTCTTTGGCTATTATGCTGTTTCAGTTTGAAGCGCGTCGTACTCACTCCATGTCTCTGTGTGCTTTTATCTCATTGCAGGAACTCTTTTTGTCGTACTTCAAGAAGATTGGACTTGAGTACTTGGAAGGCGGCGTCGCCAGCGGTTTCAAGACCGTGAACCGCGATGAATACGAGACGAGACTCTTCCAGGTGAAGGGCAAGCGCACTGTGCGCGTCTCCCAGGTGCCAACCAAGAGCTCCTCGTTGACTGCGGACGACGTGTACATCTTGGACGCTGGTCTTGAGCTCTACGTGTACAACGGCAAGACTGCCAACCGTATGGAGAAGGCGAAGGGTTTGGAGTTTGTGCGCAAGCTCAACAACGATGCGCGTGGTGGACGTGCCAATGTCACGTTCATCGACGAAGACCCAAAGAACACTGGTTTCTGGAGCACGCTTGGCGGCTACGCCGATGTTACTCGCGTGGGTGAGTCCGACGAAGAGCACGAGCGCATTGCAAAGAAGAACACGACTGTGCTCCACGTCAGCGACTCCACGAGCGACCTCGTGGTCGAGGACATCACCCCATCGAACGGTGTTTTGACGAAGGACATTTTGAAGACCGAAGATGTGTTTGTCGTTGATGTCGGTGATGCCGTTTTCGTATGGGTGGGAAAGAGCGCGTCTGATGTGGAGCGCAATAACGCGATTACGTGCGCGACCAAGTACTTGCAGAAGCACGGTCGATCGACACATACTCCAATCACGCGTGTCGTTGAGGAAGGTGAGCCGCCAGTGTTCAAGGCGCTTTTCAAGGCTTGGACGCAACCAAAGCTCTTGGACTTCAGCCGTCAAGCTAGCTCCGGAGTTGCCTCGTCGTCGAACAAGAAGTTGGACGTCAACGCGCTTCTCTCAGCTGCCGCGACCTCCGAAGACAGCATTGGTGCTGACCCAACTCAGGCGGGAACGCACGAAGTGACGATCTGGCGTATTGAGAACCTCGAAAAGGTCGAGCTTCCAAAGGTGCTCTACGGCCAGTTCTACGGTGGTGACAGCTATGTTGTTCTTCACACCGTGACGCCTCCTAGTGGAAAGCAAACCCACGTGATTTACTTCTGGCAGGGACGCTCGTCGACGACCGACGAGAAGGCGTCGTCTGCTCTGTGGGCCAAGAAGCTTGATGACGACATGGGAGGATCCCCTGTCCAAGTTCGTGTGCTCCAGGGCAAGGAGCCAGCACACTTCCGCGCACTTTTCAAGGGAAAGATGGTGGTCCATTCGGGTGGCAAGGCTAGCGGCTTCACGAACTCGACTGACGAGGACTCGTACGACACTGACGGTGTCTCGCTCTACCACGTGAAGGGAACGACTGTTGAGAACACTGTCGCTTCTCAGGTGGATGAAGTTGCCGCCAGCTTGAACTCTGGCGATTGCTTCGTGCTTGTCACTCCACACACTGTCTACGAGTGGGAAGGATCTGGAAGCAGCGACGCTGAGCGCAAGATTACCTCGAGCATTTCCAACATTTTGAAGAAGAACAGAGAGGTGCAAGTCGTGGAAGAAGGCAACGAGACTGAAGAGTTCTGGGGTTTCCTTGGTGGCAAGGGACCATACGCGAAGACGAAAGCTGAAGTTGAGATTCCTCACGCGCCTCGATTGTTCCAATGCTCGAACTCGTACGGATACTTCCACGCTGAAGAGATCTTCGACTTTGCTCAGGATGATTTGAATGTCGATGACGTTTTCCTCTTGGATACCTACACTTCGCTGTACATCTGGATCGGAGATGGCGCGAACGAGGCTGAGAAGCGTGATGCGATCAAGCTTGCTGACGAGTACTTGAGCCTCGCGAAGAGCGACGGCCGTGAAGACGGCACTCCAGTTATCACTGTGCACTGCAACAATGAGCCACCAATGTTCACCAGCAACTTCCTGGCTTGGGACTCTGCGTTCTTCAAGCAGAATGAGTTCCTGGACCCATATGAGGCTCGATTGAAGAAGCTAAAGGAAGAGAAGGAGAAGAACCGTCCAAAGGATGCGGTCGGTACCGTCACGAGCGACGCGTTCCGTGCACCAGTTGCAGCCCCTCCAGCGCCGGTGAAGGCAGTCGCTAGTGGAAAGGCCGACGTTTTCACTTACGAGCAGCTCGTTGCTGGTGTGGAAGGCATCGACCTCACGGTCAAGGAGGTAAGAAATTGCAGTGGTGTACTCACATGTACTATCCTGATCGTATGCATTCTCACATTTTGTGTTGCTTTTTGTTGTTGTAGACCTACCTCTCGGACGCCGAGTTCTTGGAGGTGATGGGAGCGACCAAGGACGAGTTCACCAAGCTCCCAAAGTGGAAGCAGCAAGCCAAGAAGAAGGAAGTGAAGCTCTTTTAATTCCAAAGAGCCTCCAAATGACGATTCGAATCGCATCATAACCATTCCCTGAAAGAGCAAGGAGAGACAGAAAAAATGTGGATAAACACCAAGACCGAAACCAACTTTGAAGAGCTCTTTCCAGACATGAAGAAGAAGGACGCAAAGAGGGTCGATACGCAACGTCGAGTGTGAAAAGTGCGTCATTGCATTTTGCATTTTAGGTCAACGAAGTTTGTTTGTCTGTTGTGAGTGTGAGAAATACAATCCCAATCACGACAGCCCTGGTCTCGTTCAAGCTTCACTTGCATCCTGTATTTGCCCTAAACAGGTATTTTGTCAACTTTATCGAGTGATAACAGTACACATCCAATGACACGCAAAGGCTCTTTGACAGGCATCACTTTGTCAAACAGCCCAAGAGCTCCAAAGAAGAACAGCAAGAGGAAGATTCGCACACGAGAGCGACTCACAGCAACGGCAAACAAGGATGAAGACGACGGAGGAACTGAGAGCCAAGTACCGCCTCGTGCAGCTCACAAAGGAAGAGCTCAAGGTGCAGACCAAGATCGACGACTTTGAGATGTGGGGCGCGCCGGCGCTCACGCAGGAGCAGTACCAGCGCAAGGAGGCGCTGCAGCGCGCGACGCCGTTTTCGCAGCGCGGCTCCATCTTCTGGGCTCTGGTCGAAAAGCGAACCCCAGGTGACAACGGTAGCAGCGGTGACGCGGATCTTGTCGCGGGCAAGGATCTCATCTGCGCGCACTGCGAGAGCCACCAGTTTGACTGCACGTTTCGCAAAGCAAATGGGGAGCTCGTGCGTGGGTTCTCGCACCACATCGGCTCGGTGTTCACGCTCCCGTCGTACCGCAAGCAGGGTCTCGCATCATTCTTCCTGGCTGAGATCGCGGAGAGCATGGCGAAACTCCCGGACGCTGTCGGCTCGGTGCTGTACTCGGACATTGGACCGACATTCTACGACCGACTCGGCTGGCGCTTGTATCCGTCCACCATGGTGCAGCTAGATCTCTCTGCGCCACGCAACCAAACTGCCGCAATTGCAAGTGTAGGTGGCGAAGCGTCGTTTGGAACCAAGCTCTTCCTCGACCAAGAACTCGAAGCGTTCCTCGCGCAGGACAATCGCCGCATCGAAGCCGAGATCCAGGACGCCAAGTACGCTGGACAAGAAGTGTTTGCAACGCTCGCCACGCGCGACTCGGTCGAGTGGCAGTTCTGCATCGGAGCGTACTACGCGAGCATCTGCGGCTTCACGGAGCTCCCGACGCAGTGCGGTCTGAAAGTCGACGGTGACGCGTTCGTCGTCTGGTGCCACAACCTCAAGGAGTCGACGCTCTACATCGTGCGCGCGCGGTTCCCTGACGAGGGACGCCACGAGATCGTGCTGAAGCTTCTTCGCGCAGCGCTCGTGGAGGCCCAGAAGTTCAAGTTGAAGCACGTCGCGATCTGGGACCCACAGGTGTCGCTGTTTGCACCTGAAATCATTTCAGCGCTGGACATTACGAAGCTGGAGCGACCAGATTCCCTCTCGAGCGCCGTGGTCTTTGCGCAGCACCGTAGCAGTGACGCCTCGCTTCCGATCTGGGTCGCGAATGAAAAGTTTGCGTGGGTGTAAATGAATGAACGAATGGAAACGCGCAACGTCCAGTGAGAGAGACAAAGTGCCAGCAGTGCGTGCGGCCAGCGACATCTGAAAACAGAAAGAGACTTTGAATGGAAATGATACGCGTACATGTGCCCACTGTTCGACCCTTGTTACTGTGTGGACTTGCTGTGTGTTTGTCATGCACTGTTTGGTCACTTTGCTTTCTTTGCGTGGCTCAATGCCAACATTGTCGGCCGTGGTTGACAACTGGGGGTCAGTGGTGATCTAAATGATTGAGTCGTATGTCTGCTTCTCACGACTGGGTCTGAGAATTCGTCCATGCGCACACGCTGCTGGACAAAGTGTGGGAGATGACGCTGCACTCAGGACGATATTCGGCTTTGGGGCAATATCGTGTGGAATTCGATGCATCCTGCGGCATGCTAAGCAACACATGGAAAGTCAGGGGCTTTGATACAGACGCCATCGTGAGTGGGGTTGAAGGACAGATTGTCAACCAATCCTCCAGCGATCGTGAAGCGCTAAGTTCTCACATCTAATGGACAAATGTAGGTAAATGTGGGCAGCAACTCGCCCTGAGTGACTACGCAGGTGGGATGACAGAACTCCAGCAGCTGCAGCCTCACTAGAGTGCTCCAGGTTCTCCTTCT
>JALBZB010001351.1:0-10395 GCA_038050625.1 Pythium sp. MPC-2022a
AGAGAGAGAGAGAGAGAGAGAGAGAGAGAGAGAGAGAGAGAGAGAGAGAGAGAGAGAGAGAGCTAATGCCTGTCACTGGTGTCAATTGTCTGCAGATCCTGGAGTACAAGCAAGAGCAATCAGAAGACAATCATCACGATCACAAGCCACAACACCACAAGATTGGAAACTAGGAGGGCAGGTAACAGCAGCGTCACAACTGGGACATCTACGTCGTTGTGGATATTTAGCAGGTTTAAGCACCTGCCAAGCAGTAGTCGGTCGCCATAAAGAGAGACCGGATACATTCACAGAGTCACTTGGGATTGCCCCGCCCCTGCCAACGCCAATACGAGAGTTCCATCTTGCTGTCTTGCTCTGACTGCTTGAGCCAGCAGAAATGATCTAACCGGTCGGTGGCTGGTACGTGTTCTTCTCGTTCCACTCGTCCATCTTCTTCTCGATGAACGCGATCACTTTTGGGTCCGGCACAATAAATAGATGATTTTCGTCCAGATCTTCAATCACAAAGCGGTGCTGAGCAAATACAAAGAGAGCACACACATATCAGCAAAAAATCTACAGCATATTCACTACTGTATCCCATCAGCTAGCGTTTGCTTGGCTGTATCGTTCGTTGCTTTACCTGCACGGCGGTCTCGTTCAGATGCAGCAAGTACTGCTTCGTCGCGGGGTCGCTACACAAACACAGACGACGCAAAGACCGTTAGCCACATATATACACACACACATGCGCATCGTATGCATGGACTTCTTCACCAAAACGTAGAGAGAGACGCCTGGAACGCACCACTTGACGAGCACGCCCTTGTTCGCGGTCGGCATCTCGCCTCCACCTTCGTGCTTGCGGTTTGTTGCTTTATGCGCAAAGAGCCAAACTGACCAGACACGAGAGGATTGCAGCTCTCTTAAGTACGAAATCCAGTACACAAGTACAGCATTTGCATTTTGCAGCATCGCACTTAAATGAACCACATATCCGTACTTACAAGAGCAGCAGCAAGCTTTTTGGCCTCTTAAGTCCTGTTTTTGAGTATTTAGGCAGTATAGCCTATATTAGGATAAGCACTACCAAGAATTGTGGTCTCCAATAATAGGTATCCAGTACGCAAGGATGTGGCATGTCATTTCGAAGTTATCGGCTTCGTTGATGTTCATCGGAAGACACCTGACGGGATCGCGACTGCTGCATCGGATCTCCAGCGCCACCACCACCACCACTGCCACCACTAACAGCTGTAGCAATCGCGCCTCTACTATATCAGGATCCTTCGCACGCATGCAGCTCCGAGCGCGAACGCAGCCGACCACCACCAGCGCTGCTGCTGTCACCACCACAACATCAGGAGCAACAACGGCCACCGAGAAGAAGACGACCAAGAGGACGACGGCACGCAGCATACGGGCCACGCGAAATGCCGCTGTCAATGTTAAGACTGAGCCTGTGATGGCTAATGCTACTACATCGCGATTGCAGAAGCGCAAGGCGGCAGCAGTGAAGTTGGAATACGAAGCGAAAGTGGAAATCAAGCAGGAAGAAGCTGGCTCCTTGAAGCTGGAAGACATGAGCTTTGCTGCGACTGCTGCTGGTGCTGATAATGTGAGTTCCATGGTGGAAGACGTGAAGCAAGTCACGATGACGACGATGAAGAAGAAAGTGAAGCGAGTGAGCAAGACGGAAGAGCTGCGTGTGAAGCGAGAGGAGCCGGAGCAGTGGGAGGCGATGCTCACCGGCATCCAGGCCATGCGCGCGAAGCGGAGCGCAGAGGTGGACACCATGGGCTGTGAGGTGTGTCTGCTATTGAGCTACGATATCAATCGGATATATGAGCATATTGGGGCTCATTGTGCTAGCGCATGCATGGCTTTTGTTATGGTATTTTTTGCTTGACTGTAGATGTTCAACAATGCCAAGTATCCGCCGCACGTGTGGCGCTTCCACACGCTCGTGTCTGCGATGCTGAGTAGCCAAACGAAAGACCCAGTGAATGCCGCTGCGATGGAGCGCCTCCTGGCGCGAGAAGGAGGTAACATATTGATGATTAAGGCTGTGATGTGCACGTTAAAATCCTCCACAGAGGCATACTCAATGTTTTCTGTTGGCTTCCAGGTCTGACTGTGCAGACAATGCTGGACATTGACGAGAAGGAGCTGTCGCAAGTGATCCACCCAGTTGGATTCTATCGCAACAAGGCAAAATACATCAAACAGGTTGCGTCGATCCTCAAGACCCGAGCGTCCGAGTCCACGGGGGTAGAAGACCCAGAGGTGATTGACATCCCAGCCACGTTTGAAGACTTGATCGCGCTCCCAGGCGTCGGCCCCAAGATGGCGTACCTCGTGATGGACTGCGCGTGGAACAAGTATGCGAATCAAAGCTGCTGCTGTGCGATTTGTCAATTATAAGAGCTGATTGATCCATGTGTCTTTGATTGTAAATGTATCTGCTGTCAGTGTTGTCGGCATTTGTGTGGACACGCACGTGCACCGGATCTCGAACCGCCTTGGGTGGGTGAAAACGTGGAACATGAAGAACCCAAAGTCTCAAGACCCTGAGAAGACGCGACAGGTACGTTCCACGCAATTCTCTTTAGATCCACTGACAGTGCATGGAAACTGACTTGCTGTTGCTATTGTCACTGAACGTTGTTGTAGGAGCTCCAGGACTGGCTCCCGAAAGAGCACTGGGGGCCGATCAACGTGCTGCTGGTGGGGTTTGGCCAGACGATCTGCCAGCCACGAGGTCCGAAATGCAGCGAGTGCACGATCAGCCACCTGTGTCCGTCAGCGAACAGCTCAGTCATTTAAGTGTAGTAAGCCCTGTGAATGAAGGAACATCGAACTAAAGCCAGAAAACCGTCCAGTACTGATCGCTCTGGTGCGTCATAGATCTCCTTGTGCACTGCGACGTCAGTCTGTGATACTGACTGCAGTCCTGTGGTCTTAAAAGGCTTTTCAAATTGATCGCCTACCCACCGGCGCTATTTCGGAGCCCAAGACCAGGATGTGGAGCGAACCTTGGAATGAATCGAGTCAACTGGATCGGGGCGTCGAATGTGGGTGGTTCAACTGCAAGTTGCGTGAGTGAAGGTCGTCGTGATCACAGCCATACTCGTGTCGTAAACTGATTCTTCTTTGGTGTTCTTTTTCCAGTTTCGTTCCATTCTGATGGTGTACTCACTCA
This sequence comes from Pythium sp. MPC-2022a, assembly GCA_038050625.1. Classification (NCBI taxonomy): domain Eukaryota; phylum Oomycota; class Peronosporomycetes; order Pythiales; family Pythiaceae; genus Pythium; species Pythium sp. MPC-2022a. The sequence continues at coordinate 3,185 of JALBZB010001351.1, forward strand.
CTCCTCGCTACTGTACATTGGATAGAGAGAACACCAATGCTCGCACTTGGCCGCATTGCCACCAAAAGGTCAGCTCAGTTTCCCTCGGTCCAAATACTTCGCTCCGCTGTCGCACATCCGGCGACGCTTGCTTCTCCTATCGTCCGCACTCTTGCCATGGCGTCCACACGACCACTTCGCATGAGAAGAACGCGACCTAGTGCATCAAAAACAATACCTCCAGCCCCGCCACCAGCAGTTCTCAATGTGGAGACTTCGACCAACACCACGAAAAACTCAAGCTCAAAGTGGCAAATGAAGGATACCGGCAACACTGCTGGCTCTGCAAAAAAGTTTACGTGGTGACAGGAACGTCAAGGCGGAGACCTCCAGTCCGCTGGTCGACGATGCCACCACCTCGACGATATAGACGCATAAGCAATTCGCGCCTGTCGTGGAAGCAGAGTCTGCGGACTTTATCAAATACGAGAAAGCCACGAGGAAGACGAAGAAGCCGCGCACGAGTGAAGCGGGCGAAGACAACAGCTCTCACGTGAAGCGAGAAGCGCCAGCGCACTGGAAGGAGATGCTCCACATCATCCAGGAGCAGAGCGAAGCGCGAGACACGATGGCCGAAGATGCAGTCGGGTGTGCGGTGAGTCCTAGAAAGTCTTCGGTCGTGTAACTGAACTGATCTATTACTCGCTTGCTAACTATGTTTTTGAATGTGGTATCTTTAGTTTTACATCTACAACGAAGACAAGTACCCGCCTCGCATTTGGCGCTTCCAGGTGCTCGTGCTTGGATGATCAGCAGCTTGACCAAGGACCGCATCAACGGAGAAGCGGTGGGGCGGCTCATCGACCGAGAAGGAGGTAATTTATTGACCGTTACCGCCAAAGCCTGACCCTTGTAACTCTACTCACCTAATGAACCGATCCCTCCATGTCATGCGCAGGGCTGGCAGTGCAAGCCGTGATCGACATTGACGAGGAAGAGCTCGCGCAGCTCATCTACCCCGCTGGTTTGTTCCGCAACAAGGCCAAGCACATCAAGAAGACCGCGCTAGTGCTCAAGCAGCGGGCTGAGAAACTGGGTGCCAACGTGATCGACATCCTAGGAACCTACGACGAAGTGATTGCGTTGCCGGGCGTCGGCCCCAAGATCGCGAACCTCGTGATGACCGTCGCCTGGCACCAGTAAGCGAAACGAGGCTCGGAGGTGAATTGCTAAGTGTTGGTTTGTACTGACCTATAGGATTTGTATTGTTGTGTTAGGATCATGGGTATTTGCGTGGACTCGCACGTGCATCGGATCGCGAACCGCCTCGGCTGGGTCGACACGTGGAACACGAAGAACTCGAAAGTGCAGGACCCGAAAAGACACAGTAGGTAAGACCCTAAGTCTAGGACCTTAAACCCGCCAGTCTCTGGTGATTTGACTGGCATATGCTTCTTGTCGATCTACTGGTGATTGGCGTAAAAGAGCTCGAAGACTGGCTCCCGAGAGAGTACTGGGGGCCGATCAATGTACAGGTCGTGAGTTTTGGACAGACGATCTGCAAGGCGCAGGCTCCGAAGTGTAAAGAGTGTCGAATGAGTCACCTGTGTCCGTCGGCGAACAGCTCCATCATCTAGTATGCATAATTCCCATGTCCGCGACTCTAATCAGGATTCTGGGAGTGAAGATTGGTCGATGTTGAGAATATAAACCAATTCCATTCTGAAAATATTAGGGTTTGATCCGTGAGGTGACAGTCCTTTCACAAAAAAATTCGATAACATCTCAAGGGGCGACGAAGAAGTAATGACCTCTGGTAGCTAACAGAACAGGGACACTTTGGCAGTAATAACCAATATTTGTATTTGGAGTCCAGTATTCGAAGTCATCCTAGCAAGTATGCTATCGAATATATCCTTCGAGAAGAAATGTAAGGCTGTCGTTGAAGGAACGAGAACAATTGCCTTCAATTGTAACGTCCAGCAAGGTCGAGATCTAAATTACTATCACGGGCAGGCAGTTGCTCGTTGGAGTCACCGGTGGAGTGTCGTCATATTACTCACAACGTCAAGTATAAAAGAGTTGCGGATGTGCCAAGGAAGCGTGGAAGTATGTGGTGGACTGGCAGTTGCTGCTTCAAGATACCCAAACTACTTCCACGTGGCGAAATGGTGTATACCACAATAGAGGAGGAACTCCTTCATGCCAGAGTAGAATGAAGTATTGATAGGTATACTAAACTAAGAAAGAGGTGCGACTCCAGAACACCTCCATCCGCATAAGTGCGCACCTCTTGCGAAGTTAGTGATGAAATCAAGCCATTTCAAAAAATAATGAAAGCATTGTGCAAAGACAACCAAGAGAAAACATGAGCAGCTCACCTTCTCCTGTTTCTCCACAGGCGCAGCGCCAGGATACCCCGCAGTGGAAGCGGCAAGCAAGCTGGCAACAGCGCAGCCGCTCCCCCTTCACGTCTGCAGCGGTCGTGGTCCATTCTGGAGTAGGAGCGCAACTCGCCACGTTGCTGCACGTCGTGGTGCACCTCAGTGCTGGAGTCTCCCACGAGCCTGTGAAGTCAACCTCCTGTCGTTGCTCCCTCGTCTTACCGCGCGTGGGGTATCAACTGGCGTCGACCCGTACTACTGGAGGTACCAGTGCAACCAGGGACTCGTCTCCGCTGTGAAGCACGACAACCTGAAGATGATCGAGTGGCTCCACGAGTGCTGCCCAAGTATATTGCTGTATGCCGCGATGATCTAAGCCGCGAAGACAGGGAATGTGCGGTTGCTGGTGTGGTTGTCGGATTGTCACGAGAGCGTCACGTGGATACCGCAAATAATGGACGAAGCCGCCGCGGCAGGTCAGCTGAAGATGCTCCACTTCCTCCACATTCACCCGAAGAGTGGCGGGTGCTCCAAGATTGCGTTGACGTGTGCAGCTCGCAATGGTCATCTGGATTGTGTGAAGTGGCTTTTCACAAACATCCGAGGTGCGCTGAAGGGCCCCCCAGCGAGCAGCTTTTGAAACCGTCAAGAAGGAACATTCTGACATCGCCAAGTTTCTCTGACAATATGCCGCAGGTGGAAAATGCCAAGTTGCTTGATTTTTTCCATGCTACCATTGAGAACGGCGATCTCGAGCTCGCGCAGTGGCTCTGCAGCAAGTATGAGATAATCGCAACCATCGGCTGGCGCAATCAACCAGCTGCGTTTGTTAGCCGTGACGCTGATTTACAAGTCGTCCAGTGGCTCCTCAGCGTTTTCCCAGAAAGCTACGGCGAGTTAGCGATGGACAATGTGGCGAGGCACGGGCAACTCGAAGTTGTGCGGTGACTTCATGAAAACCGAGATGATGGCTGCTCGAAAAGCGCCATGGATTATGCAGCATCGAGAGGACACTTGGACACGATCAAGTGGCTTCACAAGAATCGAAGTGAAGGGTGCACCGCAACCACGGTGAACTTTGCTCTGACGCTGGTCATCTGGAGATTGTAAAGTGGCTGCACAAGCATGGAACCGAAGGAAGCACAACCGACGCGATGAGCAATGTTGCGAGGAACGGTCGTTTGGGCACCGTCAAGTGGTTGCACGCGACTCAAACGGGAGGATACACAACCGACACGATGAGTTACGCGGCCGGATACGGGCATCTTGATGTCTTGCAGTGACTTCACGATAACCGTAACGAAGGATGCAGTACTGTGGCGATGGACAACGCAGCTGGAAATCGTCACCTCGATGTCATCAAGTGGCTTCACGAAAAACGGACAGAAGGTAACACTGAAGATGTGGTGGCGATGGTGTGAAGAATGGTCATCTCGACGTTGCGAAGTGGCTGCATGTATTTCGAACCGAAGGCTACACAGATGAAGCGGTGAATCTTACTGCCAAGAGCAGTCATCTCGAGGTCGTGCAGTGCAGTGGCTCCACGCAAATCCGAGCGAGAGATCGCTCGAGATACTGTGGATGGGCTGTTTCGAAAGGTGAAGTCTATCTCCAAGGCGTCAAGTTTCTTCATGATAACCACAGTGAAGGATACACTTAAGAGGTGATGGAATGTGCAGCGATGTTTGGACATCTCGAAGTCGTGCTCTTTTGCGTGCAAACCAAAGCGAAGGGTGCTCTCCTAGCACGATTGGGTATCACTTTACTTGTGTTCGGCATGCGGAGGTCGTACAGTGGTTGCATGTGAAGTTTCCTGGCTCGGTGGCACTGGATGCCATGTGATCCAAGGGCTACATTCCTGTTGTCCCGGACCATGTTTTCGAGCAAACGACTGGTGTTTAGTATGGTAAGATATCGGTTTTCGTGCGCACTGCCACTCAGTTTTAAGGAATGTTCGATGTTTCAAGTTTTCTTCCACTGGCAAATGCTCCTTATCGAACCCTAGTGTGAAGCTGATTTGCACACTCAACAAGTCCAGCATCACAGTAACTTCAGGGTTGTTTTGCCACGTATCTCAGTTTCATTCACTATCTACTCTATTCTCAACAGTCAAGTAGTCTTGCGTGATGCTTTGTGTGGGTTTGTCAATGCTGTTGCCTATCGGTGACTCCACGAACAAAATGGGAGTGCGAACCTTAAACCCACACAAGCCGCGAATGAAGCCATGCACAGTGGACGTTCCTACAGAAGTTGAGAAGTTTCTCTTCGATCACCATGAGCAGTACGAGCACTGGGATGCTGGACGAGGCGGTCTCGAAATGGTCCAGTGGCTTTACTCAATGGCACCCGGCTGCAAATTGCTTTTTTCGCATGAGAATCGTAGCGAAGGTTGTACACCAAACTTCGCGCGTGGCGACAGAGCATACAGTAAGTTCAGCGGCTACATGGGATATATCCTGGGTATGTGCAATTGACGTTCTGAGATCGCGCGGCAACTACTGTACATGCCTGCGATACTCAACCATAATCTACTAAGCTGTTGCTCAAGGGTTGGTGGAGATCGCGAACTTGACAAGCCAGCTAGCTTTGCAGTCGAATTTCTAACCGTGTCGTTTATATTTTTCGTTGCTTGTTTATAGGAGACCAAAACTAATATGAGAGAGAACCATTTTCAATCCGAGACTATCAGCTCTCTCCACTGCAGTCAGTGCCTTGTGGTGGGTGGATGATGATCTTCTTTTTCTAGTTACTGGCATTCATTTCGAGCGAGATCTCTTGCACCGCCTTGATAAAGGTGTTGACGTGCGCTGGGTCCATGTCTGGGAAGCAGCCGTGGCCAAAGTTCGCCACGTAGCCCTGGGTGCCGAACGCCTTGAGCATCTTCTTCACCTGCTCGCGGATGATCTCCGGCGACGCGTAGATCGCGCTCGAGTCAAAGTTGCCCTGGAGCGACACCTTGCCCTTGACGATCTTGCGCACCTCGGCTGGGTCCGATTGCCAGTCGAGACCCAAGCAGTCATACTGGGTCTCCGCGAGCTGCGCGTAGGCGTACGGTGTGCCCTTGGAGAAGCACACGATCGGCGTGTCTGGGGTCGCGTCCTTCACGCGCGCGGCGATCTGCGCCATGTACGGGAACGCAAACTCAAAGTAGTGCTCCTGGGTCAGCACTTCCGCGCCGACACTTTCGAAGACCTGAAGCGCCTGAGCGCCGGCACGCTGCTGCGCGATCAAAAAGTTGACGCACACATCGGTGACCGCCTGGAGGAGATTATGCGCGGCTTGAGGGTGCTGTGGATAGGAAAAACAACAGCAATCAATGCGTTAGGTACCGTTCATGCATAATCGATAACCTAGCAGCAGACACTATCATACCTGGTACAAGAAGGTTTTGAGGATCGCCTTGGTGCGGCTGCCGCCACCTTCGATCATGTAGCAGAGCAGCGTCAGGGGCGCGCCAACAAAGCCGATCAAAGGCACTTCACCCTTGATCTCCTGACGAGCGAGGTTCAGCGCGTCCATCACGTAGCCCAGCGTCTTTTCGATGTTTGGGTTCAACTCGAGCTTGGCGATGTCTTCCGGGTGGCGGATCGGGTTTGGCAGCACAGGGCCGACGCCAGGCACCATCACGACCTCCATGCCCATCGCCTAGCAGTAAGCAAACAGAACCAAGAGATCGTTGTGACTTGTCAGCAAGGCGCACCACACACACAACCAATAGTGCAATGGTAGTGCCGACTTTAGTTTACCTGTGGGATGACGAGAATGTCGGAGAAGATGATGACCGCGTCCATGTGGTAGCGGCGCAGTGGCTGCAAGCTCACTTCCACAGCGATCTCAGGAACACCGCACATCTACAGAACAACAATACCATCACATGCACAAACGTCAGCGTCATAAGCTCACACGTCCACTACATAATCAAACATTCTGCATCACACATACCGTGAAGAATTCGTATCCGGAGTTGCGCAGCGCACGGAACTCTGGCAAGTGGCTGTAACGAGTAATACATAACCATCAGTACCCAGTGGGCCATATCACATAGCAGGCACACGAAAACACACCGTCCGGCCTGGCGCATGCACCACACGGGTACGCGCTCGGTCTTTTCGCCCTTGAGTGCGCGCAGCAGCAGGTCGTTCTTGAGCTTGGGCATCTGATCAAGCGGCAGGCGCTTGAGCGGCGTGCGCACGCTCGGGAAGGGCTTGGCCTTCTGCAGCGCCTTCTTGCGCGCTAGGATGAGGCGGATGGCGGCGAGCGCGGCGAGCGCGATGCCCAACGAGCGTACGGCGGCGACGGTCGTGGAGCTCTCGGCCATCTTGTTGTTGGCGACACGTGTGTGTTTGGGGCGGGCTTTGTGTGCGGCGCTCTTTGGGAACTAACTGACTGAGAGCTCAACTCGTATCCAGCAAAAATGGGAAGAGTGAACTTGACACTTCGGATGGGTCTTGTCCGCGACTTTACTTAACACACACTCCTGCCGGTACAGTTAATACAGGGATGATTTGGGCCTGGTTCCAATACAAAACAATAGCGGGGCAGTTCAATTCGTAGGGATAGGGTAATTGATTTGAGTTTCAATTTTTACTCTTTGGCTCGCTTGTTGGTTACAAGCACTAGAATGTGAGGGACAGATGAGCATTTTTGGGCATTAAAACAAAATGTTGCTAAATCAAGGTAAGAAGCAATTCTTTTGAGTTCCTGGGTATAAGGATCACCGTGCATCATAAACCAAGTACGAATCATTTATGAATTGCGAACTAAAATACCTATAATTAATTTTAACAAACAGTCTGAGTCAACCAGACCAAAAACAGCCTTTTCATGGGGGTCCTAAAAAATAAAAAA
>JALBZB010001352.1:0-10390 GCA_038050625.1 Pythium sp. MPC-2022a
GACTGGCAGTATGTTGAGCAAGCTTGTTTTGCATGCCAGTGCCGCTAGTAATTTGGTCCGGCTCTTTTTCACTTACTTTTTGTATTAAAATCTGGTGTGCGATTATTTTGTCGTGCGGCATAAACAGCTTTTTTGTATGCGAGCCCATCTGTAAAATGCGAATTTGAGGGTGCGAGCATGTGCATTCTGCTCGCCGAAGCACAGTGAACAATATATCTAAATAGCACGCTCCAATTCTAAAACTTGAGAAAGTTACTGGCCAAAACGTGTGTGTGTACGATTTCTTTTGTCGCGGAGTGTATCCAGAGGCATCCGCTTGGAACCAGGAGTCTTCCTACACTTTGTATACCGGTGTGCCGAGTTACACATACTGTTGTCTCTCAGTCGATTGATTGTACACTCGGCAACATGTTGCAAGCTTCAGCACCCTATCAAATTAATGTGTCCGAAATGGTAAAAAGATCGAAGCCATCCTTCATCTGCGCGACTCTTCCCAGCATGTTGCGCGCTCCTCCCACCGATGAGTTCCGTCCTTTTTGTATGGGGAAAAGATCTCACTCACGCCCTCATCCAGTTGCTCTCGTCCACGAGGAAGCCCTCACACGACTTCGGACGGCCCATTCATTATCGCCAAGCAGACCGTCGTCACCAACAACACCATGCACGGCTGGGGTGTCTCGCGCGGCCTGAGCTCCTCGGCGCACCTAAGCCGCTCGCGCCTGCCGATCATGTACTCGTACGCGTCACTCACGAGCGAGTCGTCTCCGCTGCCGCCGTACGCACCGCCGCTATCCACACCGGCGTCGCGCTCGCTGCCGCTGCAGATCATGCTCGCACTCTTCACGACGCTCGTGGTGCTCTCGTCGGTGCTGCAGTTTGCTGGGCTCGGCCATAGTCTGCGCTACGTGGACGACGGCTCCCCGATTGCGGCGCCGATGGTGCTCATGGCGACCGCTAATGGCGCGCAAGCAGGGGGTCCACTTGACTCGGACGTCTTTGAAATGATCCTGAAGCGGCTTGATGCGTCGGCAGAGGATGTCAGCACATCGTTCACGATCGCCTACAACGGCAAAGAGGTCCACGACGGCGACTTTGTCCCCATGACTGAGGTATGTAAATCTGTCAACTCTGTTCATTACGTCTTGCGTGCCGTTCCACCACTTTCACATACTCATGGAATCATGTATGACTGCCTATCATTCTGACTACTCCCAAGGCCGTGACTGCACCATCGATCGCCATTGACGATGGCAAGGCGCTGTTCACGTGGATGCTGGTCGACATCGACGCGCCAGATCCGAAAGATCCGTCACACGCGCCGTTCCTGCATTACATCGTCGCAGACCTCGCCGCCAAGAGCTTCGACGAAAGCGTGGCTGTGGACCCAAAGCAGGTCATCGTGCCGTACTACCCGGTGACACCACCGACGGGCGAGCACCGCTACGTGTCGCTGCTCTTCCGCCAGCAGGCGCCGCAGACCGAAGGAGCCGAGCAGGACAAGCGCCTGAGCGAGCAGCGCGCCAACTTCAACGTGGCAGCGTTCGCCAAGGACCACGCGCTCGTGCTTGTGAAGACCTCGTACTTTTACTCTAAGCCCGAAAATTAGTCTCGCCCGTGTTTCATGTGTTTATAACCGTGGTCTAACAAACAAAACCCAAACATACCTTGGATACAAAACCTCATTGAAATGAAGTTGCGCGAATGCAGCAAGTTCTCTGTTTTATCATCTGTTATCATCTGTTATCATCTGTTATCATCTGTTATTCTCTTGCTGATGTTCCAATCTCATACTCTACTTTCTTAACACGTAGAAATTATGTTTTATGCCCAAGTTGAAGCTGCCAATCTCGCTCTCCGGAATGCTCTTCAGCAGCTCCAGGCGCTTGGCGAACTGCAAGAGCTCTCGCTGCGCGGTCGGCAGCGATGCCACGTGCGCCTCGGGCACGCGCGCGAGCTTGCGCAACATCTCGTGCTGCTGGGGCGTCAGCGCGTCAAGCTTCTGCCACAAGAACTGCTCGCCCGCACCTGCACCGAGTGGCGGGTGTTGCTGCAGTTCAAGACGGTGAGATGGTGCGTCAGCAGCAGCAATCCTGTTCACGCTCTGCGCACGCGTGTCTTTGTCGTTGCTCAGGCTCTGCCGTTGTTGATACTGGAGTTGGTTGATCTTTTGCAGTACTTTCCGGCGTGCCAACTGCACGAACGGGGTCCCAGGAAGCTTGTTCTATACGCAAGTCACGACATCGTGTACGAGAAAAGTAAGACATGATATCTGTCATGCGATTTGGAATGTGTAATGCTAACCCGCACACTCACCAAACGCGCGTCAATGTACTTTTCAGTCAGAAATCGGACCGTGCTGTCCTGGTCGTCGGACAATCTTTGCGCTGATGCTGAACCTGTTACCATCCCCAGCTGTTCGATCTCGTCGCTGATCTCCCTCAAGACGGTCTTTGCTATCATATCAGGGTCGCCACCACTTCCCAGACTGTGTCTTTCGGTTGATTGAGAGCTGCGTGGTTTGCTGGGTGGTGGCGCATCATTCGAATAGCTCGACGTTGTCGTCTGCATCTGGTGCAACTGCTGATACGAGATGCTGTGTGTGAACACCTTGCGCAGCTCCGACAAGGAAGATGATTGTGATGATGATGCGTGTTGTTTCGCTGTCGTATTTAGCTGCTGCAGTCGATTCCCAAGCTGCTCGCTGTTTGTGAACGCGGACAATGACGGCGTCATACTCGCTCTTCGCGTGTCGTAGATAGTCTGGAGCGTCTCGTCCAGGATGCAGAGCGCGGGTTGCCGGTGCGATAATGGTGTCGCTGACACTCTTGGATTGCACCTGGGCTCGAATACGTTGTGGTCACGTCCAGAGCCGCGCTCCTGCTCCTCTGGCGCGATCTCCGCATCGTCCTTGGTGTATGGATCATCGTCGCTGTTGCTATCAAACTGGCTCAGCCCCGCCGCGATGTCGAAGAGACTCGCCATTGCATGAAGGCAAATGCAGACATACCGAAGGAGATCAACACACAATGCAGCCCATACATAGAGACTCCTTCCCAGTCTCTCTCGCCCCATCTATTAATATACATCCTCATGCGCGAGCAAAGAGGCGCAGTGTGCGTGCGTGCTTGTGAATGCGGTCCCTCCTTCATAAGGAAAGCTGTGTCTATAAGCAGAGCAAGCGACACATAGAGATCCTTCTTCTCAACAGCGAGCATGTCGACGCTCACGTCCTCGCAGCTGCACGTGAAGCGCAGCTCCACGCGGCTCCACGCGCCGCCCGGTGGTGTGTCCAGCATCACATTCGGTACATTTTGTGTGACTGACTGACTGACTGACTCTTGCTACATACAGCACACAAGGTTCATTCTGTAGCTCTTCATGTGAACTGACGGTTTGCGTGGCTCTCTACAAATGAAATGAGCAGGTCCAGGAGGTCTCGGGACGGTCGAGGCCGCAGTGGACGAGAGCGAGAAGGCGGCGAGCGCGGCTCCGCTGCCTTCGCGGACGGGGGTGTACACCTCCAGCAGCACCAGTAACAACAACAACAACAACAACAGCAACAACAACAACAGTGGCAACTATGACTACGCGCCGCCTATGAACCAGAAAAGCGGCACTCCAGGTGGCTATAACAACTACGGATCTGCGGTCACGCCCTCTAACAGCTACGGCTCGTACGGACAGAGCAACAATTGGGGCGACCAGTATGGACAGCACCCGGCTATCGGCGCACCACCGATGAGCTACGGCGCTGGGCCGCCCATGTCGGCGTCACGCCCGCTCTCGAGCGGAAGCAGCGCGTGCTCGAGCCGTAGTTGGGGCTCGCAGCCGCCGCTCACGTCGTCCAAGCGCGACCAGAACTGGGAGCGCAAGCGGCGGCAGTGGCTCGCGCGGAAAAATGGCTCAGGGCCAGGCTCTTCTGCGGGCTCTATGGGTCGCTCTCTATCTTCTGGTGGTGGTTCACCTGGCCCTTCTTACAGTAGCGGCATGATGTCGATGAACCCGTACATGGAGGACCACCACGGCCCAGCGTACGCGCCACCGTCGCCGCTGTCCAAGTTTGTCCACCAGCAGAGCCAGAAGCAGCAAGGCGGCTTTGGAGGCGGATTCGTCGACTACGAGCGCATTGGCACAGCGCAGAGCCAATCGCCAGCACCATTGCCCATGCCGCCGTACACGGGCACCGCGTATAACGACAGCTACGGATACAGCGGTGGTGGCTCGCAGATGGCCCCTCCCAGTCGCAGCGGTGGTGGTGGCTTCAATAACTACAATCCCCCAACACCACAAGCGATTGGACACGGAGGTCGTGGTGCAAGCAGCGGCGGCGGCGGTGGGAGCATGTCGCATCCGCACCAAGCAGCGTCTGATTCGTCGTATGGTGTTCACTATGGAGCTGGCGGCTACGGATATGGGGATGCGACACCTGCGAGTCGCGGCGGCACAGCTGTTGCGGGCGTCTCGACCAGCGGTGGTGGTGGTGGGTATGCTGGGGTTGGTGGTAATGGCAATACAGGGAATCGCAATGTTTCGAGCGCGCGCCAACCACCGGGCGGCCACTCGAACTGGTCGCCGTTCAATTGAGTGACGAGGAGTGACTGACAGAAAAATGATGGAGAGCTCCATGGAGCATGCGAGGAAATGTGATCGGGCTCACCTCACCAGCCGACGACGCGGTGTTGTCACAGATCGAGAATGATGATGATAAAAATGACATGATCCCCAAATAAAGATGGTTGCGAAGATTCAAAAAGGATAACCGAATTGGGATATATGTCGTCAGGCAGACGCCTGCATGGCTTCTGTGGTGATCGGCAGAGAGACCATGCATCGATCAGATTGGAGTTGAATATGCTGATGGCTTCTGTTGAAATGCATGGCGAGACTTTTTATGCTGGGCATGATTGAGAAGGTGTTGAAACACAATGACTACTCATGCTGCTGCAAGTTGAAGAAAAGCAAAAAGTGTCGTTGTTATTCTTCTTTTCATTATTATGGCTGTTATGGACTGTTGTTTCCATGGGTTCTCAATAATAAGAACGCTGGAAGAAAAGAACGCAGAGAAGCGTTCAGATGCCTGAACTGAACGGTCGAACTGGGTGCGAAAAGATGGCTCCGAAAGACTGGAAGTCACCACCTTCTTGAAGTTGCTTCCACCTTTAAGATTCCTCGACAGAGACGGACTGGGTGGCAGGGGGATTAGTTTCTGCGTCCACGAGTGTGTCTTGAGGCTTCCTAGAGGCTCACGCTGGCTTCGAGATCTGCACGATGGCTTCTCATGGGAGCGTAGCATAGGGACTCTGGTGGGTGGCCCATCCTTGGCGGTGGTAGGACGCCCGCCGCCGCTGAACTCGGTCGCTCGTCACCGACTCGTAGTGGGTGGAGGTCGAGAGGGATGAGTCGAGCTGAACCGGAGACTGGCTGGATAAATAGCTCCTCGAGGCTCGCGATGCCTGGCTGGCTGGCTTGCTGAATCTGCACTTTGAGGAGATCACACATGGCTCTAGATGGCTTGCTTGGTTAACAGGCATAGAGGCTAGTTGATCACCGGTTTGGGTTGATAGACAGCATGATGAACGACGACATGTCGAATGGGAGCGACTGGCGCTTGTCCAGCGGGTCCATGCAACGCGTCTCGAGCTGGTAGCGACTGCACAGGATGTCGGACGCGGGGGCGTCCACTGAGTCGACCATCATCATACTGGACTCCGCTCCTCCGAGCTGCAGCTTCTTCTTGAACTGGAGCGCACTGCGCGACGACGCGTCGCACTCGACCACGGGCATCACGTCGCGCGAGTTGCGGCGGATCGGCGGCAGGCACTCGTCAAAGCACGCGGTCGCGGCGCTCAGGCGGTCGTAGTTGCTGCTCATGCCCATGACGAACTCAAGCGCGTCCAGGTGCTGCTGCATGCTGTTCTCGGCTGCATCCACGACCCGGATCGACGCCAGGAAGCTGTCCCTGAGCTCCTCGACGTCGTTGAACTCGCTGTCGACCATTTCAACGTGGCGCTTGGAGCGCTTCACGCCGCGCTGACCTGTAATGCTGTTGTTGCTGGTTGTAGCTGCTGGAGCCGACGAGGACGAACACTCGAGTGCGCACAGGTCTTCACATGCACGCGATCGCTTCATGGAGACATACAGCGCTGTGTGTTTATGCTGCTAAGGTAATGAGGAGGAGGCTGTTGCTGCTGCTGGCTAGTCGCGTCGTCCTTTCGAGCGCGCGAATTCCTAAATGCCTGAGCGTTCACGAAGACTGGTCGGCGAATGTGGAGCTACTCGCCAACAAAGACAAAGACAGACGGACGGACAGACAGACAACCAAAATGCGGACGTGGAGGATGGAAGGACGAGAGAGAATGCAAGGAGCTGTACCGTAAATATTCACAAAATACGGTAGGGCTGGGGGAAGCGGAAAGTGGGACGAGAAATCAAGCAAAAAACCTGCACAAAAAGCAGACGAGCGCGAGGCTACTAATGAAAGTGCAAGGTGCACCGCGCGCTGATTGGTCGAAAATGGTGAGGTTGGTTTGGGCAACGGCAACCTCAACTGCAACCTGAAATTTAACTAACTTTTAACTTTTTTGTTTAATTTTTGGTTTTTTTGTAAAATGCTTGCCTTGCCGCTGCTTGATTTAATTCCGACAGGTGGCGTGTTGCTTGAATCTGTCACACAGAAACCAAAACAAACCGCCACAACCGCACAAACAAATCAAACAAAGCAACACACACGTGCGGCGGTGGTGGTGATGGTGGTGGTGATGGTGGTGGTGATGATTCACAGTACCAAAGAGTGCGGTCCGATCCTGTCCTGCGGTTCGTTCAAACACGAGATTTTGAAAAACTCAGCCACGACCTGGCGACAACGCAAGCGAACTGTGTAAACAGCGGTGTATGGGAAAGCCAGCGCGTAAGCACATGCTGCATGTTGCCGGTTTGCTTTGTTTGGCTTGCAACTCGCTTGCTGCTCCAAATATTGGCGGCAGCAAGCACAAACTCATTTTTCCAAAAGACCCGAAACGCAAGGCGAAATCCCACTGTTTTTGAAGATGGAGGCGTGTTTGCGACCAGTTGCTCCTGATCCAGTACCCTCGACGTGTGTCGGGTAGTATTGCGACTATGATTTCCTCAATTCAGTACTCTCCATTCAGAGCAGTACAAATGCCTGCAATTACCAATCCCTTCTGTTCAAATTCACTGAGTTACGAGTTGTTTACAATACAGAATATCAGAAGCGGTGCACGTGAGAACGCTCGAAAACTGTAGATGGATCAAACGAGCAACGAGAAGGGATGGGATGGGACGACAAGCCAAGTTGAGCTTGCGCGCGAAGGGTTGCGGGTGCAGAGAGAAATGCGGCACTCTTGCGAGAGGACAAAAAACATTACGGACGGAGAAAACTCTCAAATTTCAAAATTCAAAAAAAATTAGGCTGCTCACTGTGAAACGCCGCCGATCTTTGCCATTTCGGATATATCGAGCGCTTTGCCAAAACGGCTTAAATTTTAAAATTCTTGGCAGATGACTTGAATAAACTATGCGGCTATCAAGATTTTTGCGAACAATTGTGGTTCCCAAAATCTTAGCAGTTGACCTGGCCTCACTATGGGTCTGTCAAGATTTGTTCGAAAGGTTCGTAACAATAATATTTAACGATATAAATTATTCACTTTACAGTTAAAAACTCAACAAATTTAAGTTTTCAGTGGGCGCAATTGGATTCCAGAGCAGCAACCTCGGAGCTCCTTGAGAGACATCGAGTGCATGCCTCGGAGTTCCGTGAGAGACATCGAGTGCATGCTCATTTTAAACGTTTCCACTCATCGAACTTCCCCAGAAACCTGTGGTGGATTTCTTTGGCGTGGATGTCAACGCAATGTACAGCTATGTGGCGCGTGCTCGAAGCAACAAACGCGAGACACTCACGGCCGAACAAGAGGAAGACATCGCGCTAACCACGAAGGCAATTCGTCAACTCGCAAACATGCTATCCCTGGCTACAGCGCCAGTCGCTGTGAGTACTCGGAAAGAAGCACTACTCTTCCCCCGTGAAAAGGAACTAGCAGCGAATGTCGAGCGGCTGGTTGCGCACATTGACGGAGTACGGGGTTCGCTGCGGATCGCGATGTATGTGATAACGGACAAAACACTTGTGAACGCGGCCATAGCCGCACAAAATCGCATTCGACGGCTCAACCCGAATGCCACGCAGCCACCTGTCCGCGTCGCATTCGACGGCTCAACCCGAATGCCACGCAGCCACCTGTCCGCGTTATTCTCGATCATCAGCAGTTGAAGTCGCTTGGGAGCCAAACATACGCACTTCTCGAAGCAAGGATCATGGTGAAGGTTAGTGAGAGAGCGACGTACATGATACATTCAAAGTTTGCTTTGTTTGATGAGTGTAAGGTGGCGCACGGCTCCATCAACTGGACGCAGCACGCACTGGCATCGTAGGGCATATCAAGATCGAGGACAATCAAGAATTCTACGACTTGCTCGACGCAAATTTTGAGGCAATGTGGAACTCCAAGTATCGAAAGTATCGGTTCGTCACGTCTGCCTTCTTGGAGAAATGAAATCCTTCGATACGCAGCAATTGCCAGGCCAACATGAAGGAACAGAAGAAGAAAGCGAAAGAAGCAGCTAAAGAAGTAAAAGTAGCAGCCAAAGAAATGTGAGAGAGAACTAAGGAAACAAACCAGACGCAAACGCAGAACGCGAGAGAAGCAGCGAACCGGGCGAAACCGCAAAAGGCGTCATCCCGTGTGTTGCCCCCTCCAGTGCAGTCGCGAGCGACCCCCCAAACGTCTACCCGAGCATTGGTTCCCCAAGTGACAGCACCGTTCGCTCAAGTGTCGGCATTGCTACAGAATCCCCAATTCGCATCCCCGCAAGCACCATTTCAAGAGACACCGTTTTGGCAAGTGGCTGCAGTAGCTCAAGCAGCGTTTCCGCAAGCGATACGCATCTCTTCAGTGAGTGGCGATGCCTCCTTGTATGGCGCAACAACTCGAATTACGGCATCTCTCCAAGCCCGATCATCCCAAGACGTGCATCCTTCTCAAACGACCTCGTTTCGTCCATACCACGTTGCAACACTATATCAAGAGGCAGCGCCAGTGCAAGCACCGATTGCTGCAGTATTCCCCAAGCGCCAAGTCAAGTAGCGGGTCGCTACTCCTTTATCCGTGGCGGCATTTTCCCATATGATGCATCAAGCCAAGCGTCCGCATTTTCAACCAGAACGATGTTTCCAGTCCAGTCATTACATGAAACGCAGTCGCGGCTGTTGTGGAATTGGGCGATTCCCAAGGATTATATTGACCGATGGAGCAGATTCAAGTAGTGCCCATTCCCAGTGATCTCATGAGTAGCTTTAATCCAACACCGTCCATCAGTAATCCATAATACATTGTACGGATGAAATCAATCAAGTTGCCAGAACGCAGGCGTTCTGGTCCCATCGGGTGCTCGCTCGTCATGGAAGAGTTGGAAGTTGGGCACCGCCGCACTTCTCGTCTTAAGCCTACTCTTCTCGTCCTTAGCTTTGCTCTTGAAGCAAACAGTCACTCAAGGTTCGAACCGGTTCGACCTTGGAGACCCTTGAGTTTGGGAGTCCCCAAGCGCCGGCGCCTGCGTCTCCCACAACGAGTGGACAACTCAACTTGTGTGTAGTGCTGAAAAGAGTTTTGCCTCCAAAACGTCTCTGTCTCTTTTCAGCACAAGCATCCAAGCTGAATGCTAAATGTTTTTTTGCCATCCGGTGCAGGTCCGCATATTCATTATTCATTTGTTAGTCAGCCACGTTGTCAAACGAGAGATTCAGTCCCAACGCAAATGCTGACGGAGGTTGCTCTGTCGACGACGTTTGTGAGACGTCGGTTGAAGAAAACAATGAGGAAAGCCGCGGGGCATACCACACTGAACCCCAGTCTGGTTCTGTTTCGAGGCGGTCGGTCATTCCGTCAAGTCGGTGTGCATGATGACAACGCAGCGGCAAAGGCATGTTTTCTTGACTACAGTGGAAGGGTCACTGAACGAGTCGGCTTTTCGGATAGAGAGTCGGCGCATACGAAAATCGGGTGAGGGCGGAAGACCCACGTCAGCAAGAAGCTGGTGCCGACGTGTCATACGACGCGTGTACAGTATCACAAGCTCAATGCTCAATGTCGGTGGTGGTGGTGATGGTCATTTGCACAAAAATGTTGATGTATTGATTGGTTCACGACATCGTCCTCACGCATTCGTATTTCGCATCGACGGCCTTGAAAGGAGTCAGCGCCGCGACGTCGCATACTACAGATAACTTACATAGTGGCACCCAATATAAGAGCATTTTTCTATAAGAGCTCTATTTATTTCAATCAATTTTCTTCTTACTAAAATCAAG
>JALBZB010001353.1:0-10379 GCA_038050625.1 Pythium sp. MPC-2022a
GAGAGAAATGAAACGAGCTCATCAGCAAAATGTAGCCATTTCGATTTAGGGCCATATGATTCGCCAACACAGTTTTGGAGATGAACAAGAAATGCGTACTTAATGTATATATAAATGAGAGTTTACAGTAAATTGCGGTCGCATGATTTAAACACGACTACCTTAAATACGCATGCAGATATAAAAGAATTCGTTCCGTCTCGTTTATATTGTACCTCGTGGGTCGAATATTTTGGATGCTTTCAAACAATTCTGATGACAAAAAGACACTGTGCCTAGTTATACAGTACCCGCCAAAATGTTAGGGATACCCCCAAAAATTCTCAACATTTTGAGTTTTGCGCGCCAAAATGAGCTTCCGGGCGAGATTTTTCAGAGCTTATAGACCTATTCGCGGACGTTCTTGTGGTAAAATTTTGACTCGATTTGATCTCTTGGTGCTTCAGGACGGCCACAAGAACCGAGATATTACTTTTAAGAGTGCGACAAAAGTAAAAGGACAGAGGCAAAGCGAGCTGTTTGGGGCGTTTAATGTGTGCAAGCGCTGCATTGTGGCATCAAACAGCGAGTCAACGCCAGGTGGCGTACGCAACATTGCTATTTTAGCTTCGGGGGTGTCACATAGATGGGAAGAGCCCCTGGTCTGAATGAACTCCAGCAGAGTCAAGTGTTGGCGTACGCGGCGGTGAAGATGTCTATCCGTGACATCACCAAGGCAGTAGAGCGATCGAAGAGCACTGTCCACATGTCCCTTAGGAGCCCAAGCACGCACGGTACAAAGAAGAGCACCGGACGGCCGCGCTAGCTCAAGATCCACAACCTCATGAGACTCGAGCGCTACGCCGCCACCGGCGAGTACTCGGTCAGTGAGCTGCGCAAGAAGCTGTGTGACGATACTAGCATCCGCACTGTCCAGTGAGAACTCCAGAGATGCGAGCACCTCGCGTACGTAAAGGCAAACAAGATGCCGCGCATGACCGACCGGCACATGAAGCAGCGAGTGGAATGGGTGGAGCGCCAATTGCGCGAGCGCACCGATTGGAACCGCGTCGTCTTCTCGGACGGGAAGAAGTTCAACCTCACCGGTTCGGACAGGTGCAAATACTACTGGCACGACCTGCGCACCGAGAAGAAGGTCGTGTGGAACCGCCACTCTGGAGGCGGGTCGATGATGGCTTGGGGTGGGATTTCCTCGCTCGGCAAGACGTGCCTCGCTGTGGTTCAGAGCAATCAGGACGCGTTCGACTACCAGCAGACACTGACCACGCGTCTGGTCGAACTCATCAATGGCGCTCACGACGGCAACTACATGTTCCAGCACGACAACGCGAGCATTCATCGTGCTCGCGCGACCAAGGTCTTCCTCACCGACTCCAACATCACCACTATGGATTGGCCAGCGCTCTCATCGGACCTGAACCCGATCGAGAATGTATGGAGACTCATAGCGCACAAGGTGTACAAGAATGGACGGCAGTATTCGATTGTCTGCGAGCTGAAGGACGCTGTGTTGGTTGCGTGGGATGAAATCACGACCGATCTGCTCATCAAGGTCTCCAAGTTGATGACTGGCCGGTGCATCGCTGTCGTGCGTAGCAGGGACAAGAAGATAGCATACTAGAGCAAGTAGAATCCATTTGATGCCGCAATGCAGCGCTTGCACACATTAAACGCCCCAAACAGCTCGCTTTGCCTCTGTCCTTTTACTTTTGTCGCACTCTTAAAAGTAATATCTCGGTTCTTGTGGCCGTCCTGAAGCACCAAGAGATCAAATCGAGTCAAAATTTTACCACAAGAACGTCCGCGAATAGGTCTATAAGCTCTGAAAAATCTCGCCCGGAAGCTCATTTTGGCGCGCAAAACTCAAAATGTTGAGAATTTTTGGGGGTATCCCTAACATTTTGGCGGGTACTGTATAAAAAGGCATATGCAGTTAAATCCTCAAATGGGTTTTAGGAGGGAGGGTGGAATTCAATGGTACAAAGTAACCTGTCGTTCTGTACTCTGAGATACTGAATATTTATTAAAACAGAGAACAGAATAGCCAGGTTACTTTGTAACCACTGAATTCACCTGTAAGTTGAGGAAAACTAATTCACTTACGGTACAAACTAGTTGCAAATAAGGGAAACCCCAAAGAGCGACCATTGGCGCCTGTTTTCTGCCCGACGCGCACAACAGAAAACGATCAAGCGCGCATTATGAGCAGCAGAGCGAGTGGCGGTGACCGGCAGCGCAAGGACGGCTTCGCGCGGCGCCGACGAGACCGCAGACGCCGTGCAGACTCCTCAGGAGGGAGTGACGATGAACAGCAGCAGAGAGAAGAAGAGGAGGAGGTGGTAGTGATCCATGACCACCACACCAAGAGGCTCGTGGAGGCGGCGGCTGCGGGCGGCGATGGCGAGGATGACGCAGACCTCTCGGAGGAAGAGCGCGCGCGCCGACAAGACCGCGAGGAGCGAGACGCGTTCGCCGAGCGTCTGCGCAAGCGCGACGACGACAAGACGCGCAAGCGCAGACGCGGCGACGAAGAAAGCGACGACGAGAAATCGCGCGGTGGGCTCACGAAAGACGAGATCGCGCAGCTCTCGACGCGCGGCGAAGTGGCGGCGTCCGCGTCATCCGCAATGCGCGACAAGTTGGCGCGGCTCCGTGAGCTTTCCCGTCAAGAGTACTTGAAGAAGCGAGAGGAGAAAGAACTCGGGCTGCTTAAGGACCAGCTCAAGGACGAGAGTGAGCTCTTTGATGAGGGCGACTACACGGAGAAGGAGAAGCAGCAGATGCTGATGAACCAGCGCATCCTCGAGACCGCGAAGGCGCGATCGAAGAAAGAGAAGCTCGATGGGTACCAGATGCCGGACTCGTACGAGGAAGTGGACGACGAAGGCAACCGTGTGAAGAAGAAAGAGGACCTGCTCACGGACCGGTACGAGGAAGAGGAGGTGTTCCGCACGGAGCAGGAAGTGTGGGAGGAGACGCAGGTGAAGATGGCGAAGACCAAGTTTGGCGCAAAGGACAAGGCGCAGCATGACAACGAGCCCGAGTACGACTACGTGTTTGACGACCAGATCGACTTCATCTCGGAGCAGATGCTCTCGGGCAAGCACGTGAGCGAGCAGGACATCAAAGACGCGCGCGAGAAGATGGAGGAGTCCAAAAACCTGTCGATGCAAGAAGGACGCAAGCGGCTGCCGATCTATCCGTACAGAGAGTCGCTGCTAGAGGCGATCCGCAACTACTCGGTGATCATCATTGAAGGTGAGACAGGATCGGGAAAGACCACGCAGATCCCACAGTATCTGCACGAAATTGGGTACTCAGAGCTTGGAAAAATCGGGTGTACCCAGCCGCGCCGAGTCGCTGCGATGAGCGTCGCGGCGCGTGTGGCGCAGGAAATGGACGTGAAGTTGGGCAATGAGGTCGGGTACTCGATCCGTTTCGAGGACTGTACGAACGAGAAGACCGTGATCAAATACATGACGGACGGTATGCTGCTGCGTGAGTTCCTGACCGAGCCCGACCTCAAGTCGTACAGCGTGATGATCATCGATGAGGCTCACGAGCGCACGCTTAGCACTGACATCCTCTTTGGTCTGATTAAGGATGTCGCGCGGTTCCGAGACGACATCAAGATCATCATCGCCAGTGCGACGCTGGACGCGACCAAGTTCAGCGAGTACTTTGACGACGCGCCGATTTTCAAGATCCCCGGCCGTATGTTCCCCGTCGACATCCTGTACACGAAGGCCCCTGAGGCGGACTACCTGGACGCCGCAATCATCACGTGCTTGCACATCCACGTCACGCAGCCGCTGGGCGACATTCTGGTGTTCTTCACGGGTCAGGAAGAGATCGAAGCCGCGGAAGAGGTGCTGCTGCAGCGCACGCGAGGGCTCGGATCGCGGATACGAGAGCTGCTGATCCGACCAATCTACGCGACGCTGCCGTCGGAGCGCCAGGCGCAGGTGTTCGAACCGACGCCACCGGGTGCGCGCAAGGTGGTGCTGAGTACGAACATCGCCGAGACGTCGCTGACGATCCCGGGGATCTGTTACGTCATCGACACGGGCTTCTGCAAACAGACCAACTACAACGCGCAGACGGGCATGGAGTCGCTGCTGGTGGCGCCGGTGTCGCAGGCGATGGCAAACCAGCGCGCGGGAAGAGCAGGACGAACAGCGCCGGGCAAGTGCTTCCGTCTGTACACGGCGTGGTCATACAAGAACGAGCTGGACGAGAACACGGTGCCGGAGATCCAACGCACGAACCTGGGCAGCGTCGTGCTGCTGATGAAGTCGCTGGGCGTGAACGACCTGCTGAACTTTGACTTCATGGACCCGCCGCCGGAGAAGGCACTGATCCGGTCGCTCGAACAGTTGTACGCGCTCGGCGCGCTGAACGATAGGGGCGAGCTGACGAAGCTGGGGAGACGCATGGCCGAGTTCCCGCTAGACCCGATGATGTCCAAGGCGCTGGTGGCGTCCGAGAAATTTGGCTGCACGGAAGAGATCATGACGGTGTGCGCAATGCTGAGCGTGAACAATTCGATCTTCTACCGCCCGAAGGACAAGGCCGTGCACGCGGACAACGCGCGACTGAACTTTGCGCGCGGCGGCGGTGGGGACCACATCACGCTCATGAACGTGTACAACCAGTGGGTGGAGACCAACTACTCGACGCAGTGGACGTACGAGAACTTTGTGATCATGCGCTCGCTCAAGACGGCGCGCGACGTGCGCGAGCAGCTCGAGGGGCTCTGCGACCGCGTGGAGCTCGAGCGCAAGAGTAATCGCACGGACCACGAGGTGATCCGCAAGGCCATCTGCGCCGGGTACTTCTACAACACGGCCAAGCTGGACAGCTCGGGTCACTACAAGACGGTCAAGCAGGCGCACTCGGTGTACATCCACCCGAGCTCGTGCCTGATCAAGCTCGAGGAGGTGCCGCGCTGGGTGGTCTACCACGAGCTGGCGTTCACGACCAAGGAGTACATGCGGTCCGTGATCCCGATCAAGGCCGAGTGGCTCACGGAGCTCGCGCCGCACTACTACAAGACCAAGGAGATCGAGGACTCGCGCAACAAGAAGATGCCCAAGAATACGGGCAAAGCGGCCGCAAGGTAGGCAGGCAAGTAGGCAGGCAAGTAGGCAGGCAGGTAGGCAAGCTATTGCAAACGATGATCAAGGAGAACAGCTGCCGTATATGCAAACAAAGCGCAAGAACAAGGAATTACTTCGGTCACGTACGTTGATGTCTGTGTATACTGCTTGTTTGTGTTTCTTACGTGTTTATTTCCTAAGCTGTCGCTTCATTCATTCATATAAGCGGCACCTTGCTTCGGCGATCCACTCCCATGTATCATGACTACAGACCTGCCTACTCCTAGTTCTCCTCGCTACTCTGGCGCCAGTGGTCCACGAGCGACTTGAAGATGCCGTCGTGCTTCTTCTGCAGCTCAGCAGGCGGGCCGTACTCGGCCACGGTGCCCTTCTCCATCACGAGGATGCGGTCGGCGTCCAGGATCGTGTTGATACGGTGCGCGATCGTGAGGCATGTGCAGTCCTTGAACTCCTCACGGATGCTCATCTGGATCTTGCGGTCCGTCTCCGTGTCGATCGACGCCGTGGCTTCGTCCATCAAGATCACCTTGGAGCGCTTAAGCAGTGCGCGCGCGATCGAGAGCAGCTGGCGCTCGCCGACGCTGAAGTTCGAGCCCTTCTCGTCCACCATATCCTCCAGCGAGCTCACGGCCTTGTCCAGCTGCGCGCGCTTGATCGACGTCCAGATCTGGTCGTCCGAGAACTGATCAAACGGGTCCAAGTTCGAGCGCACCGTGCCGGAGAAGAGCACGGGGTCCTGTGGGATGATTGCGATCTTGGCACGCAGGTCGTGAAGACCGATCTTGCTGATGTCCACGCCGTCGATGACGATGTTGCCAGCATCCAACTCGGTGAGACGCATGAGCGCGACGATCAGACTGCTCTTGCCCGCGCCTGTGCGTCCAACGATGCCGATCTTCTCTTGCGCGCGCACCGAAAACGTGAGCCCGCGAAGCACGCGCGGGAGACCTGGGCGGTAGCGCATGCTCACTTGGTTGAAGTTGATCGTGCCGGAGGTTGGCCAGTCGAAGCTCGGCTTCTGATCCGCGCGGCTCTCAAGAGCACCTTCCGTCGGCATCTCCGAGTACGTCTTGATGCGCTCGACCGAGACCATCTGCGTCTGCAGCTGAGAGATCATGCGCACGGTCCAGTTGAGCGACTGCGTGACGTTGAATGCGTAGGTGAGCGACACACCCACGAGACCTGCGAACGCCGTGCCCTGCGCACCATTCGTTCCATGAGCGAGCACAGCAGCGAGCGCAGCACCCGACGCGATGACCGTGCCGACAAACTCGAGACGCAGCGCCAGCCAGCAGTTGACCGAGAAGTTCAAAAAGTACGCGCGCTGGTTCTTGTCCAAGAGGAATTGGTTGCGCCCCATGAACTTGTTCTCCACGCCATACGCGCGAATTGTCGGCAGACCGTCGAGCGTCTCGGAGAGCAACGCGAAGATCGGCGAGCGCGAGATCGAGTCGAGACGCTGCAGCTCGCGCGACGTCTTAATGAAGTAGCGCTGCGAAACGTAGTAGCTCACGAGCACGGGCGCGAGGATGACCATGAACCCCGGTGTGATGTACGAAATGGTCACGAGCGTCACCAGAACGCTCACGAGCGTACTCAGAAAGCCGTTCCAGGTCGCCGGGATACTCTCGTCCACCGTGTAAATGTCCTTGGACATGCGGTTCACGATACGGCCGAGCGGCGTCGTGTCAAAGAACGAGATCGGAGCGCGCAGCACGCGCGACAGCAGGTCATTGAACATCAGGCGACTCGCGTGCAGCGAGCCCAGGTACAGCAGCA
The DNA here is from genome assembly GCA_038050625.1 of Pythium sp. MPC-2022a. NCBI lineage: Eukaryota > Oomycota > Peronosporomycetes > Pythiales > Pythiaceae > Pythium > Pythium sp. MPC-2022a. The sequence continues at coordinate 6,900 of JALBZB010001353.1, forward strand.
GCACGCGCACAAACATCGTGAGCGCGGCGACGGCATTCAGCGCCATGTACACGTACACGTAGTACATCTGCGAGTCCGGGTACTTCTGCGCCTGCTCGGACCAATACGAGATCCAGAGCGTCGCGAGCAGCGTCACGCCCTGCGCGGCGATGAAGCCCATCACGACGATCGAGCCGGCAAACATGCCGCCGAAGGCGTTGATCCACGCGCGGTAGACCGACCAGGAGACGTCACCCACGGAGCGGTCTTCGTCCACCATGAGCTGCTCGCCGCTCTCGTAGCCGACCTTGCTGTCGTCACTGCGTGTGGACGACGCCCGCGACACGCGCGTGGAGCGGTCGTGGCTCTTGCGCGAGCGGTTGCCGTCGTCGTCGCTGTCGCTGCTGTTGTCCACGTCGGAGGTCGAATCAGCTTCGGCGCCGCTCTCTTCCTCCTTGTCGCTCTCCGTGTAGTTGAGCATCATCTGCGCCAACACGCCCTTCTTCGAGATCACCTGTTTGTACGAGCCATGCTCGACGATTCGTCCGTCCGAGAGCACGACGATGTTGTCGCACTGGCTCAAGAAGCTCAGCGAGTGAGTCACGAGCACCACGAGTTTGTTCTTGAGCGCCTTCTTGATGCAATTAGCGAAAATGTCGCTGCCAACGTGGCTGTCGACCGCCGAGAGCACGTCGTCGAGCAAGTAGATATCTGCGTTCTGGTACACGGCACGGGCGATCGCCACGCGCGTGCGCTGTCCGCCACTCAGGTTGATTCCCTTCTCGCCGATCTCCGTGCGGTCACCACCGGGCAGGATTGCCAGGTCTTTCTTCAGGCAACTCACGTGCACCGCATTTTCGTACTTTGCCGCGTCGAACGGGAGCCCGAACGTGATGTTCTCGCGCACCGTCGCGTTCTGGATGAACGGCTGCTGCGAGACATACGCAACCGATCCACGGAGCGCGACGTCACCCTTGCAGAGACGCGCATCACCGAGGATCCCGCTCAGGAACGTAGACTTACCGCTGCCAACCTGGCCCACGATCGCGTGCAGCTGACCCGACTTGGCGCTGAACGAGATGTTGCGCAGGATCGGCGCATCGACGAGCTCGGTACTAACTTCCGGCTGCGCACCGGCAGTGGTACCATCCGCAGCAGCCGCTGGGTTCGCGCCTTCCCACTTAAAGTCCGCGTTCTGCACCAGCACGCCGACGTCCTTGAGGTTGCCCTGGCCGACCTTGACGCGCTCCTCCGCGAGAAAGAAGTTGCGCAGACGCTCGAAGCTCACGCTCGCCTCCACGATGTTGTTGATTACCTGCGGGAGCATGAAGAGCGGGAAGCGCAGGATATTGAAGAGCGCGAGACTCGTGAGCGCCGTGCCGACGTCCAGCGTGTTGCCCAGCAGCACGTACGTCAAGAACGACACGACCGTCACGAGCGCCGGCACAATCGAGAACACGGTGTTTGACCCGCTCTGCGCGAACACGTACACGCGCAGGCGGCTGAGCTCGTCGTCGCGGTACTTCATCACGCGCTTGGCGAACGACGTCTCCCACGCCTTCATCTTGATCACCTTGATACCCGAGAGCACTTCGTGGCAGATCTTGATGCGCTCGTCCTTGACGTTCATGAGGTTCTTCTGCAGACCACGCATGGCGCGCGAGATGAGCGACACGAGCGGGATCAGCAGCACGATCACAGCTACGCCCGCGAAGGTCGCGACACCGATCTGTTGCCAGAGCAGCACGCAGGACACGACGATCTGGAACGTCGCGTACCAGATGCCGTGCAGATACGGCGTGAGTTCCTGCAGGCGCTGCGCGTCGATGGACATGAGGTTCGTGATCTCGCCCGTCGTCTTCTGCTGACGCGCCGCGGCAGACAGCACAAGCGACTTGTCAAACACAGCAGTGACGATCGCACTGCGCAGCTGCATACCCGTCTCAAAGCAGTAGAAGAAGTACTGGCGCAGCGAGAAGGACTGGATCACGCCCGAGACGAAGATCACCGCGGCGTACGTGAGCCCCTCGGAGAGCGGCGCCGTCGGGTCGCTCAAGTACGCAATGATGTCCTTGATGATAATCGGTCCAACGAACTGCAGCGAGTCGTGGATCAGCTTGAGGAAGCCTGCGACAACAAACTTGGCGCCAAACGCCGTGGCAAGTGCCCACGCCAAGCTCGGACGCGCCTTCTGCTTCTGCAGTGCCCACTTCTCCGCAAAGCGCTGCGAAATGCTCTCGGCGCGGTTGTATGGGTCCAACTGGAACAAATCGTCGTTCTCGAGCGGACGCTCATTGCCGAGCTTCATGAGCGGCGTGATCCACGTGAAGAACACGGACGCGCAGAAGCCAGAGTACTGCGACGGGTAGCGGTCGCCGAGCCCATCGCTGTGGTCCCACGCGTCCTCCACCGTCTGCGTGAGGTGCTGGTAGTCGCCCTTGGAGGCCGCGTCCGTAAGCAGCGGCTTCTTCTCGTTCTTGCTGCCCCCCGCCATGATGGAAGGAAGGAACTTCGTCAATTCACTCAATCAAGCGCACGTCACAGCCACACACGCAACGCACACAAGCACTTGTCAAGACAAGAGGTCGCGGTGTGCAGGAGGAGCCCAATTGGAGAGTGAGGATAGAGCGAGAGGGAGGAACAGAGCGGCGCAGCCACCACCCGATCGCTCTCTCGCTCGGTCGTTACGCCCGTTCACGCGGTTCTTTCTCGAACGCAAAGCCAGAGATCGCAGCTGGAGCCAGTCACTCGGTGGTTGAAGAGCTCCCGCCGTTACAACGGCAGAATGGAGCTTTCATGCCCCAACTGTACCAATCATCCGTGACTAAACATAACCACTTTTGACCAATCAAAGCATACATTTGCACTTCTTGGCGGTTCATTATTGGCTAATAAAGAAGTAAAACTTGCGTAATATTGATGATAGAGAGTGAAGGCGACGTAATTTCGGCTTTTTTTGCACATTTGAGTCACCCTCAATATTCACTATTGATGAGTAAAGTAATGTGGGAAGCTATAAAAAATAATGATACAATAAAATAACCTTGACACAATATAAGGGTAGTTTTTAAATAAGAGAAATATTTCATCACGAAGTGTAGCATAATCAGCACCATCACTCACCACAACAGATTACGCGATCGATCATTGGATAAGTAATCATTTTCTGATACTATTTAAAAAAAGACCTGGACTTTGTATGACTTTTTCATGTTCTATGAAAAACGGAAATTGAAAAAGTTCATACAAAAACCAAGTCAATTTGTGAATTTAAGGAATGACTGAGATTGTAAACAGAACTATATGGCGCCGTTTAAGTATACATCCAGCTATCTACTGATACTTTTGAGAAAACTCACTCAAATTAGAAACTTATACGAGAGCAAAGTAATAAAGCTTGCTAATTGGATAAAAACGAACTGAACGATCATTTATTAGCGAATCACATGGCCCTAAATCGAAATGGCTACATTTTGCTGATGAGCTCGTTTCATTTCTCTC
>JALBZB010001354.1:0-10361 GCA_038050625.1 Pythium sp. MPC-2022a
ACGAACCGTCGTCAGATGGGTGGAGGGTCCGTTATGGTTTGGGGCGGGTTTAGCGCTGTTGGGAAGACTGAGCTGGCCGTTTTGGTGGGGAAACAGAACTCAGAGCATTATGTTTACACTATGTCAGAGTACCTGCTTCCATTTGCACACCGCAACTACGGCACAGATTTTCTGTATCAGCAGGACAATGCGTCCATCCATACGTCCTCGACGTCGGTGGAGTTCTTTGCTGAGCACGGCGTGAGTGTTCTGGACTGGCCTGCTCGTTCTCCGGATTTAAATCCGATCGAGAACGTGTGGGCCATAATGTCTAGAGAGGTGTACCAGAACGGTAAACAGTACGATTCTGTTTCAACTCTGACCACGGCAGTCATCGAAGCGTGGAAGAACATACAACAAGCAACATTGACGACGCTGATCGAGTCTATGCCGCGCCGATGCATCGAAGTAATCAAGAAGTAAGGAAATAAGACACACTACTAGTTTGACCAACATTCCTAACACCCATTGCAATATAGGAATTTGTATGCTGGTTTCTGGCCGTATATTTTGACCAGGTGCCACAAGCGGTTTTTGTATGTGAGCTATGCCACCAATGCAGAAAATAGGGTTGTTAGCACAGCAGAGGGATACAGAACAGTCAGTCGCATAACATACTCAAACAGTATCGCCAAACTCGTAGTGGTCACAGAGTTATGAGGAAAAAAGTGGGTGGCCGTATATTTATGGCCTGGAGTGTATATGGAGGGAGATCTGCACTCACTGGAAGCACTACCACTAAGCTCTGATAAAGTACGATGACTTTTTATCGTACTTTAACGAAGGTTTCCTTCAACTTGACATAGATGAGCTCCCATATTTTTGGGGATGGCAGCGATGGAAGTGACGCGCACGAGTGCGATGATGGTGCCATCGCCTGCGACTACGGTGCAGCGGCACTCGATGCGCAGGCAGCCGACGGTAGTATCAGTGCTACGACATGGTAAGACGCTCCTCATAGTATGTGGTTTGGTATTGGGCCGCGAAACGAGCAGTGTACGCCGCTTGGTCGCTCATTTTCTCGTGGGAACCAGTGAGGGAAAGTGCAAGGTTGGCGACATTGATGTGTGTGGAAGTGTAATGCTTTTTTGTGTACGTATATGTGTATATGTGTTAATGCGCGGTTTGATTATAGCGATGATGCGATCATGGTGACCCGCGGTGGGAATGTTATCGAATCCGAGCTGCTGAACGAGATCTTCCGGTTCAAGCATAAAGTGCCGAGCTCCAGCCAGGAAGAGCACATTTGCGACCGCTTGGCGCACCACTTTTACGGGTTTATGGATGCGCAGGAGCCTGTCCATTTTGACGGCTTTGCGTTCTCTGTGAAGGATCCGCTGGTGGACGACCGAAAAGTGCAGTTGCACCAACACTCTGAGGAAGAGTACTGCGAACTCAAGCACGTGTGTGGGATCCTGAAGGGCTCCAAGGAGAGAGGCAGCAAACAACAGCATGTGCGTGATGGCGTGTGGATCAAAGCGCGGTTTCCGAAATACGGCTGCGCGCTTCAAATGGAGATGATCAGCGTATCCATTTGAAGCGCTCAAACTCGTGTTCCTCGATGCGTGGGAGCATGTGAAGCATTTTCTTCCAGGAGAAGAGTGTATCCACAGTGCGGTACCGAAGCAGTTCTCTGCTCTCAATTGTGGAAGTATTCGACCAGATCTGAAACTCAAGTTGATGAACGAGCTTCGACTCGAGATCGAGAAAGCGAAACCTAGGACGGGCGTAGGACGAAGCGTGGCGTTCAACGGCATCGGCCATCAGAAAACGCCTCAGTTCATCGCTGCGTTGATTCGCATTGTGAAGTCAAGTCTTGGCGGAAGCTCCAAGCCACTTGATCAGCGTGTAATTAAAGGCGGGACGACCGATGTGGGGCTTCACACAGGTGGCCGGAGCCGAGATACTTGCTGGCCGCTGGTGCAAGGAGTCGTGCGGCAGAATCTCCCGGGCAGCGGCGCTTTGTTCGAGAAGACAATGATTCAGTTCAAGCTTTCGTTGGTGCTAGGAAAGTCGACTTAGTTGAAGAACATGGCGGATGATGCTTCGGTCGTAAATTTCTCAGGGTTCTGGGAGTCTGCGGAAGATGCGTCCTGTATGTTGCAGAACACGGTTCTCGAGATTGTGAGCCTCGTGCAGCGGGACTACGATGCCTCCGCCATTGAAGCGACGTGTGCGACTGCGCGGCAAATGATTATCGATTCGACCACCAAAGTGAACGGTCGCATTGCAGCGCAGTACACTTTGCCCGCGCACGATGTGCTTGACGAGATCAAGCGAACGATCAAGTATCCTGAACTCTCAGCACTCGAGTATGAAGATGTGTACAAGCTACACGGCGAAAGCAGCTACGATGTGCAGAAGCATGCACGTACACAGCTCGAGTTCTATGACTTTCTAGATCCTTGTGCGTGTACAGCTATTTCGCTGATCAAGTGGCTCGCTCTTACAGACCATATTGCCGGGAACAAGCAGATTGCCCTCGTGGTACTCCGAACGATCGAGAATTTTGCGTTCTCGAAATCAGTGTGGCTCGAAAGCTCGGATCGAGGAGCCAAGCAAAACTTCAACCCAAAGAAGTGGAAGAAGATCCTTCAAGCTTATGACAAGCGCCTCGCGGAATGGAGTAATGACCCTCTCTTATCCAGTGCAGTGATGGAAGTAGAACAGCGCAGTCGTCACCTCGTCGTTAAGTGGATCGCATTTTGTCTTGCGTATCAGACTTTTTTTGAAAAAGCGCGCGTTGCTGGGTAATTATGGGATCGCGCTATCGCGAGGAGATTTGGATGTCGCTGTGCTACGCGAGAAGTCTGCGATCGACGCATTATCACAGGTGGCTGCATACATCCGCACATGGAATCAGCGTGGACGTGAACCACTGTTCGATCTAAATAACCACGGTCCGACGGCTCATTTTGCTCGGTCCTTTGTTGCCGATTCCAAGATTTACGTGACGCGCTACATGGACAAGATGAAGCGATTGGAACAACGCGTCACTTTTCACTGGACAGAAATCAACAAGAAAAAAATGGAAGCGTTCAGTCTACGAACTGAAATCGACCAAATCGGTGCTTCGCTTCAGCATTGCCAGCAACTCCTGCGTGCGGAACAAACCAGGCTCTCGGAGGAGAACAAGCACTTGGCGTACAACCTTCAGCAGCGGCACAGCCAAGCGATTGTACAGTAAACGAATCATATCAACGACCTAACTATGTGGCGCTACAGCAAGGAGAGAATGCTCGAAGAAATGCTGATGGTGCCGAGCTTCGTAGTGAATCCGCTTCCGAGGGACCGAATGTGTGCGCTCGAGGCGTTGTTCTTCTTGGATATTCCTACAGATGTCGCCATGCTCTGGGAATTTTGGCTGGATGCTCAAAGAGCCCTTGCGCCACCGAAGCTCTCTACGCAGAATGCGCGAAGCTTGAGAGACGATGACCCGAAGACGACTTGGCTGGAGTATTATGGTTCCTACAGCTCGATCAAACATCCATCGGACGTGACGCTAGTTGGATATATGCCGAGTCTGACGATTCCCCAAGCCTACGGTCCGTGGTCAATCAACGTCTTCAAAGTCAAGAAGAGTATGCGTTTCGGTGCGTGTAGTATCCTCCCGAAGGTGACACGAGAGTGTTCTGGAAAGATTCGTCTGGATCCGTAATCAATCCGTTTAAGATATCACGGGGAATGACGATAAACTACTTCACTCACCAAATGCCAGCCGGCTTTGAAAAGATGCAATGGGCGATTGCGTCTCCAGACGGCGAAGAGCGCGGGAATTTGGTGTACTCGAAGTTTTCTGAGCTGCCGTTTTTGGAGAACTTTGACAAGAGCTCGTTCATCCTATTTGGGTCAATTCGCGCCTTTCCGAACCAGCAAATTCGGAGAATCTGTCAGGCGCTGAAAGACAACCTCCTGCCCTGGTCGCACCCGTGTATCGGCGCAGTGCTACGGCAAGCAATGTATCAAATTGGAGAACTGAGAGATGAAGAGGTGCCAGCATTTCTCTGGAAATCTGACATTCAAGGCGAAGTCGGCGTTGCGATGCTCTGTTCTGCGATTGCGCAAGTAGCAAGTCAATTGGATCTGACTCCGCGAAACTACGAAGACGTACCACTATTGAGTGAACTGGCAGCATTTACGTCCCGGCTCACAAGCAGCGCGGTCTCTGTCGTGACGAAATTTGTGAAGATGTGTCGTCGCTGGCCTGGTGATATCAAGAGGCAGTGCCAAAGCAACCGAAGCATGACTTCGGCGGAGCTGACCGAGTTTCGTGCGAAAGAGTGCTTGCTGTATGGGTACGCTCTGCAAAGCTATGGGCTGGGGCCACTAAGCAGCTCTGCTCTCCTTGAGGTCGGAGAGTTGATCGTGCTCTTCCGTAACTCTATGTTGTTTTCTACCGGAAGCAAGTTGTTCCCAGTTCTACAGCGACTAGAGCTTGTTGTTGGAGAAATCATGTCGAGGAGAATCGTGTGTCTTGTCGAGAAATTCAACAACAGCAAGCTGCTGACTGGATTGGTTTGACTCGTCAACACAAGTGCGCCGACCGATCTCGAGTGGAAGAACTCGTCAACGTTGTCGAAAGGGGACTTCGAGAGCTATTTCGATTCGTACGACGAACAGAGTGGCACCCACTACGCTATCAATTTGTTCTCGGGGCTGATTTTGACCGACGGAAACTTGTGTGGTGGCCTACCGCCACAAATTCGATCAAATGTACGATACCAAGAGCTGTTTGGCGAACAAGATTTTGAGGTCACCTTCAGCAGAGGAGTGTATCGAACGGCGTACGCAGTTGACGGACGATACTTCGACTTTTTGCTGATGGAAAACAAGCTGCACGTGCGAGAAGTATACTTGGATACAAAGAAGAAGACAGCTGAAAAGACGCTCGATGTATGCTCGCTTGATTGGTTTGCAGTGCTTGGCGACGCCCTTCCAGCTCGGTTGGTGCAGATGTACTCGCACTGGTACTGGGTTGGGAAAAACTGCATTTTGGTTCGTCCACTCTCAGCGCTGAACAAGACCGTTGAATTTGTGACGATTTTCGCGAAAGACGAAGATCCTGCCAGCATAAAGTGCCTTCAAGTCCCAACAGCTGACAAAGGTTTGCCATCCAACGAGATTTTGGAGCGCTTGGCATTGTACTCGCTCTTTGTCGCTATTGACACGCAGCTGTTTCAGATTGTGAAAAAGTTTGAAGACGCGCCATTTATTCGCATTCTGCAAGACCAAAACGGAAACCTAACAATCAGCTTCCCGCGCTTTCGCCTGAACTTTGTTCTCGACGAACAGAATGAGTTGCTTTCGTCTGAGTACGAAGGTTACATCCTTGATCAGTACCAGCAGTTTGAGGATGTCTTCACAAACTTCAATCGATACTTGGTACTTCGTTTGAAAGATTCGACGACGACGATTGAGAAGCCGACGCTGCGGATATTAGTGCCGTTTGGAACGGTTATCAAGGATGCCGTATGGACGGTGGACATCGACCTTCCGAGTGATCCGCCAGCCAAGTTGGGTGTATCTGTGTTCGATGCGCACCATCGTCTGCGCACGTTGTCCACCGAGTCGACTACGTCAAGATTGCAGTTGTGCGTGCTGCTTGCGAGTGCGGGATCAAGTATCCCTTCCGTGCACTTTTAGATGACTGGTTCTGAAGCAGCATTGCAAATGCTTCATGGATGCTTCTTTAGTGCTTCATTTTCGAAAGCTGAGAAAGATCTCTTGGTGAATTTGAGCTCTTTTAGTCATCGCAAGCCCGGGTTGAAAATCTTGGCGAGTTCAATTTTGCACAAGTCGAAGCGCTGCAAGTTCTTGGTGAGTGAGCGAGGCGATGAGAGCGTTGATATTGATTGCACAGAGGAGCTTGATGAATACAGCGCAAGGTGTTCCCGAGTTCCCGAGCGCAATCCGCTGCGAACTCGCCTGAAAGAAGCGGAAGAGAACCTGCTTCTCGGGAACATGCTTCAGCAAGATATGCTGATCAAGAGCTCGCCGACAGTTTTGTTGGAGTTAGAGCCGTCCCCAATGAAAGTGATGTATGTGAGTGAGACTGAAGCGCTGTTTTCACGGTTTCTTAGTTCTCCTGTGATTGTGACGTCATCACCACCATTGCCGCTTACGCTGCAAGAACACGATGCGATGGGCAAAGAAATGAATGCTGAGCTTGTCCAGAGTTGGAACTCGTACCATTACCATTCAGAAAAACAACTCACCACGTCTAGATTGACACTCTCGGACACTTGCCGGCTAGTGCTCAAGGACGTTACGAGGAAGAGGCAACAATCTGAGCGATACTTGCTTCAGTGCGTTGAGACAACCCGAAATCATGCGCGTGGTCGCCTACTGCATATAATCAACTACTTGCCCACCCCAACGATTACCAACATTATTCGAAGCTCGTTTGACGACGAAGTTCTGTTGCAGCTCGTTCCTCATTTGAGTTTGAGTGCAAGGTCAGTTTTTCGAGCGGCGACACTGCAGTTCATGGAGCTTTGCGTGCTGGAAGACAAGCCAGAGCGACTCATTGCGAGTGGTCAGCAGTCGCCTCCTCCTTCAGCGTCACACTTCTTGGATGAATTGAGTAGCGTGCGAACATGGAAGAGCGAGGACCATCCGTACTGGCTCGCGTTTGAAATGGGAGGGAGATTCCAGATTCGCAATGAGCAGTACATCGTCACAAAGCACTTGATTGAGAACCCAGGATCCGTGTGCCAGATGAACATGGGCCGGGGGGAAACCAAAGTGATTCTGCCCATGCTGTTTCTATACTACAGTCATCGCCATCGGGATCGAGTCGTTTGAGCGCATTTTCTGGCCCCTTTGCTGAGCGAAACGCGGCAATTTATGCATCGAAATCTGTCAGCCAGCAGCATCCTTGGGCTTCACTTTGTGGAGCATCCATTTCATCGCAACATTGAATTGGACATGGATCGATTGAGTTTGATCCGGAAAGACCTCGAAGACGCGAAAGCGTGCGGACGCTTTCTGATGGTCTCTCCAGAGCATCGAATGTCTCTTGAGCTTAAGCTGCTTGATCTGAGATCGTCAGTGCACGAGAACCGTCGCGACATGATTCAAGCGCTCGAGGAAATCCTCGATCACAGTCAGTATGTTGACATTCTGGACGAGTGCGACGCTGTTTTGGACCACAAGTACCACTTGATTTATGCTGTCAGCGATCCGCAGAAATTAGAAAGTGGCGAAAGTCGATGGCTCGCTGCAGAAGCCCTGCACCGCGACCTTACCAGTGGGAATGCGAAGACGTTGAGTGCGGTGCTCTCGCGAACTCATGTTTACTTCCAGAGCCCGGAGTACGCAAATCGATTGGGTGGATACAACGGGCTTCGATTGAATGCGTTTGTTGAAAGCAAAGAGCACGTACGAGAAGAGCTCTGGCAAGCGCTGGTCATCGACTTGCTGAACGACCCTCCGTTCTCACTCTTGTGGCTCAAGGCGTTCTGCTTACAAAGTGCTTCTACCAGAAATCGGCTAGTTCGAGCTTTGATCGATCCAACTATCAGTCTCGACGATGCGGTCGTGGGGGTTGACCAAAGCATTATGCGCTTCAGAAACGAGTTGCTCGCACTACGAGGCGTGCTGGCCTTCGGTGTTTTGGAGCACTGCTTGGAGAAGCGCTACCGAGTGGAGTACGGACTGCCCGAGCCTGGAGCTCGGCGCAAGCGAACGGCGATTCCTTTTCGCGCCGCCGATATCCCGTCGGAGCGATTCGAGTTTAGCCACCCCGAGGTTGGCATTACGCTCACGCTACTCGGGTACTACCACAGCGGTCTGACTGTCGATGAGTTGAAGGAAGCGCTATATCAACTGCTGCTGCTCGGCCCGTCGGAACAATATCAGTTTTATTCCATGGGGTACGAATCGGTAAAAGATGGAATCTCGGAAGATATCACTGATGAATTCCCAAGCAATCCGAGACAGCTCAGCCCCAGATACGTGGCAGTTTGCTATCCTGTACGATGCGTACCGATACACCATGGAGATGGTCAACTTCTTCGTGAACACCTGTGTGTTCCCAACAGACACCACGCAGTACCCTCTCCGGCTGACGCGAAGTGCTTGGAATCTCGCAAGTGGGGACTGGAAAATTGGTTTCTCTGGGACGAATGACAACCATCGATTGCTTCCGCTGCCGATGACCCAGTGCGAATCGGAAGATCCTTCGCTTCTCGGAACAAACGGCAGGATGATTGACCGTATCCTTCGAGTGTTCCAAGGGTTTGAAGTTGTGCAATCCCGCCAAGGCTCTGCGATCCCGTGACAAATTTTGCTGCAATTGGCGTTGAATAAAGGTGCACACGCACTCATTGACATCAGTGCTTTGCTCGCTGGTGTGCTGGACAATGATGCAGCTCTGTACCTTCTCGATCTGGATAACTTCGAGTTTGCTGGCGTGACGTACTACGATACGCGCAAGAATTTTGATTGCTGGGTCGTCCTGGGTGCGAGCAGTTGACTCGTCACGTCGTTGAAGAACTCGACTATCCTGGAAGAAGACACGTTTGTGATCTTCGACGATGCTCGATCGCGTGGACCCGACATGAAGCTGGATTCGAAAGCGGTTGGTGTGCTGACGCTCGGGCCAAAGCTCACAAAGGATAAGTTAATGCAAGGAGCTGGACGAATGAGCCAGCTGGGCTGCGATCAAACTGCGGTTTGTCAGCCTTAGTGAAGTTACGCAGAGTATTCTACAGGTCTGTGGGAAAAACAACAGCGCGAGTGTCAGTGCTGTTGACATCTTGGACTGGGTGATGGACAACACCAAGTCTGAGGCGGTTCTTGGGCTGCTCGAGTGGGCTAGCAGCGGACTCCACTTCAGCAAGACGCAGCAGAATCCAGACGCCGAGCTTCAAAAGGGGGACTGGAGCGTCGAAGCCTTGTACGCACTAGGTCACCGCTCTGAATTGATCAGCAACATCGTTCGATCAAAAACCCGCGATCTTTTTGGTGATGATGAAGAGGAGTTGAACAGTCTGGTGCGAGTGATTTGCGAGCGTGGCACCATGTATGGACTCGACGAAGAAGTGCTCGTGACGTCCCACGACGAAGAATGCGAGCGTGAGCTGCACAACGAGCAGTTTGAAGAGCGAGAGGACGAGTCGCAGCGCATAATTGTTTCGCCCGCGACGGAGGTGCTCTGGAAGTACGAAACGATACTGCAAGCTGACTCTGTGTTTGACCTCAGTGGCATCGTTGACGTGATCAAGCTCGGGGATTTCGTGAACAAAAGCATTCTACCGAGCACGCTGCGCCTAATCGACTGGGACAGCACGATGGTCTTTGGGACGTCCAACTTTTTCTCGACCGTCTTGGTGCCTGCAGGTGAATCGATCAGCGAGTTTGCTCGACTGATCGGCGTGGTGCTCCTCTTTGAAGACGGCACGAACCTCCTGCTATCTGAGTACGAGGCTGACCGCATTTTGCAGCTGTTGTGGACAAACAAAAGTATCACACCAAAGTTCACCTTCGTGGACTTGTCGCATGCAGTGGACGCAATCGAAGAAGCGGGCGAAGCATCGGCTTTGGCATGTGATGTGCCGTGAAAAGTTGGAAATAGCGTTCGCAGAATGCTCGATGCGTCGCTCACAGCACTCTGTTAGCTCTACAATGGGGACACAATGTTCACAAAGCGAGGCAACGGAGCTGTGGAATCTGTGCTTCGTGATCTCCTCAAGGCGGTACGCAAACGCGAGATTGCATTTCAGGAGTTCGCAGCGGGACGTGAGAACTTGCTTCGCTGGCGATACTCCTTTCTCCACGAGCTCTGCCACGAAATGGATCTGCAAGACTTTGTGGCGCCAAAAGTACTGTAGAAGGTTCTTCACCATCAGCTCCAAGGATTGCGGCGCCAGAGGTACTTTCAAACCGCCCTCCAGCGCCAGTTTATGTAGCATTTGGTAAGTGGACGCCTCCAGTGAAGCCCAAAGGAGGGAAAGCAGCTCGGAAAGAACGACAAGCGGCTCGAAACAAATAGATGGCCTTCCGCGGTCGGTCAGTAAGACCAGCAGCTGGATGTGAGTGCTGTCGTCAAAGTCGTCAAAGCCCAAAATGTTGTTAGCTGTAATCGAACCCCTTGTTTTGGGAGTCACAATACTTTTTGTCAACTCCAAAGTGCGACCATCATCCTCATTATTCAAGACCATCATTTCTTTTTCGTTCAAACGGTAAATGATGGTCAATCACAACAACATTTTCTTAAGCAAGCATACTCTACATACAGTGCGCGACAAAATCATACGGACACCTCAACAAAATTGAATGAGGAACAAATTTCCAGATTTTACGTTTGCGAAACTGATTTT
>JALBZB010001355.1:0-10342 GCA_038050625.1 Pythium sp. MPC-2022a
GTCTGGAATATCTTAAAAGCGGCGCTCCTTTATTGTGAGCAGAATTGTGTATGGGAGCCGTCGCCAATGATATACAACTGAGTATATGCTGGACTGAGTGCATGAACAACCACGAAGAGAGCAAAGTACACGTGCTGATGGAAAATTGGTTAGTTTTCTATTGAATTGTTTGCTGGGATATAGAGAAGATCGTGGGGCAGGAGGGTGGGTCCTGGGGTTCCAGCGTATGATAGGATAGTATTACCAGAGGGGTTGTTTTACTTAGTGACCGGTGGAGTAGTGGTCTGGGTACTTGGCAACGTGCGCGAGCATCTCCTTCTCTTGGCGCTGTGGTTGGAAAGTCGACAGACAATGGTGAGTTAGATATGATCAGATCTCAGTACTCCCTAGTGAGACAGGTCACCAAGCAACAAAAGTGCTAGAGCACGTACCAGCAAGTGCGGGATCTTGACGTCGTAGACGTCCTCGAAGAGTGTCTCGAGCGATGGTGGGCCCTTGGACTCGGCCTTCTGCAGCGCCGCGAGCACGTCTGTCCGCTGGTTGTCGCGCAAGTGCTGGTCCTGCTCGGAAGTCAACCATCCTCGTCGCTGTTTAGCACAAACACATCAACACAGTGTCAGTACAAGTTCAACCCTGATCAGCTCTGCTATAAAAGCAGCAATCACAAACTCACGATGAGGTAATTGCGTGTGCGGTCAATCGGGTCGCACGTCTCCTTCCAGTGCTTGATGTCCGAGACTTCGCGGTATCGGGTCGAGTCGTCCGAGGTCGAGTGGTGGCCCTGGCGGTACGACATGGCCTCGATGAGCACGGGGCGGTTCTCGCGCAAAATGAACTCGCGCGCCTGGCGGGTCACTTCGTGGACCGCGAGAAAGTCATTGCCATCGACCCGCATGATCGGGATACCGTACCCAGCGCCTCGGGAGGCGATGCCATCACCACGGAACTGGTCAACCGTCGGGGTACTGATCGCGAAGCCGTTATTGCGGCAGAAGAACAGGATCGGGCACTCCTTCGTGGCCGCAAAGTTGAGCGCCGCGTGGAAATCGCCCTCGCTTGCAGCGCCTTCGCCAAAGTAGCAGACCGAGATGCGGTCCTCCTTGGCAATCTTGAACGAGTACGCCGCGCCGACAGCCTATAGTTACCATTCATTCGAGAGAAGGTTAGAGATGGATATGGACGCAATACAACGAAGCTGTATGCTGGAAACTCGCCTGAGGAAGCTGCGTAGCCAATGGCGACGAGATCGTCTGATAGTTGAGGTTCTTGGAGCCGTAGTGCACTGGCATCTGGCGACCCTTGCCGTGGCCGTCCTTGTTGCTGAAACACTGTGTAGCACAGTCACTCGAAATGGTTAGAACATGAAAGCACTGCAATACGAAACCCATGGACATTTAAAATGGTACCTGGTCGGCAAAATTCTCGAGCGAGAATCCGCGCCACATGAGTACACCAGGCTCGCGATACTGTCCGAAAACCATGTCAACTAGTGAAACAAACAAACGACAGCACAAATGTGATAAGCGTTCGCATTCATGCAACATCATACTGACGCGCAGAAAAGAGCATCGCGTACCTTGACGAATAGCGGACGCACTGCCAAACTGGATCGCCTCCTCGCCGTACGACGTCATGTAGAACGAGATGCGGCCCTGGCGCTGCGCGTCGTAGAAGATGTTGTCCATGGCGTTGAGGCGCAGCATGTTGGTGTACATCTGCGTGCACATGTCCTGGCCGAGCTCCGGGTCCTTGGCACCGTCCACCACATCGCCTTGTTCATTCAGGACTATCACATTGCACAATTACACACAAGCGCATGCACACAGTCAATCAGCATGGTGTGAGCATATGAATCAGTCCATTCAGTCCACTCGTCAGTTAGTCAGCCACGTACTTCGGAAGCATGGGATGAGCTCGTTCTCGCGCGGGTCTTTGAACACCACATCCGCCACGTACGGCAGCTTCGTGCCCGGGAAGTAACCTGTATATGCATGGGCAGTTAGCAACACAAGCATACATAGGCATACAGAGCAGGCACTCGTCAGTCATGTTCGTTCGTCCACACTTTTCGCACATGGCATTGAAGATGGCGATAGTGACGCACCGAGAGAAGAGAAGGCTCTGCTGGCGGAGGCGCGGCTGCTGAGGCTCGTGAACGTCTTGCGGAGCATGTTGATACTGCTTGGTGCGGGCGTGGAGGAGCTTCTGCGTGGACGTGGAGAGAGCGCGAGTGATCGATCGATGGCGCTTGGTGCGGAATGCGCTTCGGCAGCTCGTTGCTCTTTTGAGCAGCAGCTCTTCCGCACTTGGCATTGGACGACTTGGTGGTAGAGTCTGCTTCTATTTGTCTCTGTATTTTACATGTTTAATATTTTATGATTCATGTTTAATTTTAATAATGTTGACCTGTGTATTATATATAATGTATGTGATAAAACGGATACGCATTTTGATGGGGATGCTAAGAATAGTCGCTGCCCCCAACCCGCGCTCCGTCATAACAAAAGATAGGACGGACCCATGTTTGGTCTTCAAAGTCAAGTAATAGCTGCGATATAATTGGACAAAATTCAAAGCAACTTGAAGCAGAATAGGGGGCTTCCATTGGCTAATATAACACCTAAAACAGAAATTAAATGCAAAATGGAAAATCTTCAAACGACGCACTGGAGGCCTCTTTGGCTTGGCGACTTCGCATTCCACTGCAAATCGGATCTGTCTGGGAAGCTCAGGATTAGGTGCTATTGGCTACAATGCTGTGATCCAACAGAATCTCCACCTTCGCAAAGGCGACACGCCTGTATCCTGGTAAGACAAAGGACAAACTCTGCTTCAAGAGGACTTTAGGTGTACTTTGGGAACTGTTGACAGACTTCCGAGCGGAGCAAGCAAGCGCGAGTGCACCTCGCTCGTAGTTCTATGTTCTGAACATCACAATGAACTCGGCACGCACCAATTTGTATGCTAGTGGTTTGGTTCTCGACAGTGACGGCATTATTGTTGGGCTGGTAGGTCAGAGCTCCAACAGACACGTCAAAGTACACTTTACAAACTTTCTGATTCTGGAAAACCCCAGGTGTTACTTGTTGGTAATTATAATAGACGCATGTTTTCAAAAGCAAAAATCGGAGAGGTCGGTCCTTGGGACGTTATGAGGTGTTCAAAAGGGTCGCCTGCTCTCTCTCTCTCTCTCTCTCTCTCTGTAGACTTCTCCTTGGCAACAACCACCTAGTTTCCGAGCCACTTCTTGCGCGCCGCGACGGCGGTCTTGCCGTTGTCGCTGAAGAGCCCATCGAGGCCGCGCGTGAAGAAGTCGAGGTACTCGTTGATCGGGTCCTTCGAGTAGTTGGCCGCGAGGCGGAAGCTCTCGTCGCGGAACGTGTACGCGTGCACCTGCAGGCCGACCGCGTGCGCGTCCTCGATGACCGTGTTGTTGATGTACGTGTAGTAGTCCGAGTCGTTCACCTGGCCGTCACCGTCGACGTCCAGGGCGACACCCGCGGCGTCCACCTTGATGGGACGGATCTCCACCAGATCGCGCTTCCACGGCGAGATCACGTCGGCGTAGGTCTTGACTTCGCTCAGTCCCGACTTGGAGAGCAGGTCGTACGACGTGCCGTTGCGGCCGCTCACGATCCAGTCGTACGGCGGGATCGGGTTGTCCACGAGCTGCACGAGCCTGACGGTCGAGACCTTGCGGATCTCCTTGAGGTTGTTCTGCTCGAACGACTGCACGAACACGGGCGCGTCCTTGTTGTTCCAGCCGGCCTTGTCAAGCGTCGCGAGCAGCTTCTCTTCAAGCGGCAACCCGAGGCTGCGGTGGTACGTCGGGTGCTTGGTCTCTGGGTAAATGCCGATGGTACGGCCGACCTCGACCGACTTGGCCTTGGCGAGCGCCACGATCTCGTCAAACGTCGGGATCTTGTACAAGCCGTCGTACTGGTGGTCGCGCTCGGCGAACGCTTGCTTGGCGCCGAGCGTCTTGATCTCCGCGAGCGTGAAGTCACTCACGAAGAAGCCCGTGTCATCCACGCCGTCGACCTTGACGGTCTTCTTGCGGCTCGCGAACTCGGGCTTGTCCGCCACGTTCGTCGTCGCGATGATGTTGGGCTCGTGGCGCGCGATCAGCACGCCGTCCTTGGTCATGACGAGGTCCGGCTCAATGAAGTCCACGCCCATCTCGATCGCCAGCGTGTAGCCCTCGATCGTGTGCTCCGGGAGGTAGCCTGGCGCGCCGCGGTGACCGATGATCAGCGGGCTCTTCTTCGTTGGTGGCGACGGGGTCACGGGCGCTGGGGCCACTGGCGTGGTAGACGGCGCTGGCGATGGAGCCACTGGCGCGGGGGTCGCGTCACCGCAGGTGGCCTTCTGACCCATGGTCGCGGTCGCGGTGACCGCAGCGAGGAGCGCTCCGGCGTACAGAATCTTGACCATTGTGCTGTTGTTGCTGTGAAGTGTTGCTTTTGCTGTGCGTACCGAGAGGAAGCTGGTAGATTGAACAATGAGGGGCTGAGACTGATGAGAGCGGAGAGGGTCAACGAAGGTGAGCTGAGATTCTCGTGCAAGTAGGACAGACAACAGGCAGACAGAACAGTCAGAGAGAGAGAGATATGCGAGGGAAAAAGTGATGAGGAATCTAACGTTAGTGGCCCTTTTTCGCGCGTGTATATGGGAAGATGGGGATGGTTTTGTGGGAGTCGCGTGATGTCGTAATGGCTGTGTCTGAAGAGTCATCCTTTGCTTTGAAAGCGTGTGGGCGGTGATGACAGTGTGTATTTGCAACGGCTTGTGTCAAAACTCAAGCAAATCTCCCAAGCTTGGGCAGATGTCCTTGACTTTATTATTATTGGTACCACCTCCGTCCACGTAGTAGTTGAAATGCAGCGCGCGAGCTAAACTGGTGCGTTCATAACTGCTTTCAGACCCGGAAGTCCACACATAATGACCACTTACGGCCCGTGAAGCCACGAATCTTTGGCTCGAGATTCACCTCAGAATGATTCGCTCGTTCTTGACAGGCATTGTTGTTTCAAGCCATGTTGTTGTTGTTGGTCAAATGCTATCTCTCTGACACTGCTGGATGGAAGAACACCGGAGATTGAGCAATGCCTCCTCTTTTCCTTCACTATTAAGAACGATTAAGAACTGCTAAAATGGCGATTAACAGCGATTGAATTAATACTGGAACGGCACATCATATTCGTGTACTGAAGTTAATAGGGAGACAGCGATGAGATTGATCAAGATGGCAAAGGAAAAACAAAAATATAGGGCATGGAGAGGACGCAGTAGGCATCCCCTTGTATGCAAATCGCGACGGAGCTCTGGGCCTTCTCCCCCCCCCTCCCCCCCTTTTCTAAAGCTCCCTCGAAGGCTTCTCACGCAAACTGAGCAGCGGAGCCATCGTGATCATTCAATCTCGCTTTGGATCTGATGATGCAGTTAGTGCCATTGCAATCAGAACGGAGAGTGAACCATGATCGTCAGTGCATGAAATTTATACCAGCATATAAGCATATATTCACTATAATATTCCCCATGGCGGGTATCCCAGACCATGTTGACCTGCGTCACAGTCTCTTTTCTAAAACAACACGGGCTTTCCTCGTTGGACTTGATTGTGAACACGGCAGCGAAGGCTGCAGTAGTGATGATGTGAAAAGTGCGAGACTCATTTGACACAGAGAGAGGGCAAATGTAGTGGTCCACGGCCGAATGAATCACTTCTGCACCCCACATGGTCACCCTGGAGGCTGAGGCTATGCACAAACTTCCAGAAGGAGCCCAAACACTTCAAATCAGCCTGCGCGGCGCCATGTGGAGGGAGAGGAAGATACAATCGTATCCAGCAGCACGCGTGAAACGAGACCACAAATGGGTTGAGACTTCCAAGCGAGGTTCGGTCCGACTAAGGTGTTCATTACGATCGGTGGCATGTTTGCCACCATTTTGTATGTATTGCCAACGGTTTTCCCATTGTTTCTGCTGGCAAAATGGATGATGAGTCTTATTCGCCGTCAAATGAGACTTTGAAGCCAATTGCCTTTTCGACGAGAAGAGTCAGTAACTTGAAGGTGGGACAGAAAGCCGGTTTGATTCAGAATATGTCACTGGTGGTCTAATAAGTTCGCTTACAAAGAAACCCAAACTTAGTGGCTGAGGTTACTTGAATGTACGTACGTTCAAGCCACATTCAATTTGTGTGGTTGCATCACGGTGCTTGAAACTGAATGTTGCGTACCAGCAACAGCAGTGGAATGAGCATCAGACTCATGTAAAGTTGATCAGATACAGACGATATTTATCAGACTCAGGACAAATCAGCTGAGTCTGATGCACTGAGCATGCATGTGAGCAGATTCAGATTATGATTCTTGTCAAGGAATTCGATCAGGATACTAACCTGTCGATAACGTTGTGGATCAGCAGCAATGGCGATTTTTCTCTGTGAGTTTGGCGACACGACTTTGGTGCTACCTACAATGCGGTTTAATCTTCGGGTGCCGTGCCTTTTAATTGTAAAGTCGCTTTGAGGAGATAATCTGCCAGAAGTGAACTCCTCGAAGTCCTCTAAAAGAACTTTAGGACACATCCAAGTAATTTTGTTGCGGCTCTCTCCAGCGCATGGCCAACGTTTGTTGGTTTGATTTGTGGCAATACAGTGCGTATGCAAGTTGATCTAGCAACAACAAAAACGAAGTGCTCCAGATTCCTCACAATTGTTTGGGTGAACACGGAGGTAAGGCCATCATCACCTTACCAGACTTGTCTGATTCTCACGCGTCGCATGTTTCTTTTTTCCACCCAATCATCTGCTCCATTTCTTAATTTTAAGCCAATCAAAAATCGTATCACTTTGATTGGTTATTGTGACAGGTCTGAACGCGCTGCTGGTGAAGAACGAGACACCAATTCGAATCGACGTCCAAGCAAACGGAACGCCAGCTCACCTCCGCCGCCACCGCCGCTCTCGCACGTTCATCCCCCCACACGTACGTGAATACAGAGCGTTAGAAGCAGCACCAGCAGCTCTACTCCCACCCACCTACCGCAGCACCCGTCCGTCTTCACACAGCAGCCAGTCACCATGGCCAAGAGTATGCGCTCCAAGATCAAGCGAAAGTTCCGCACGGAGCTCCGCAAGAAAATCGGCGTGCCGCACCAGGCGATCCAGGAAGCCAAGATCCAGGACAACCTCAAGCGCGCCATCGAGTCGCAAGGTACGCTTTATATATGCACTACTACAGTATATGTCGCGTGTACGTTGGACACAGAGTCTCTAACGCTACGTGATTTTATCATTATACAGAGGGCAAGTCGGTGCTAGAGCTGAAGAAGCTCATGGGCACGGCCTCTGCGCCGGTCGCGGCGATCGACGGCGGCATGGAGGTCGACGACGAAGCCGCTGCTGCGGGCTCGCTCGCCAAGACCGAGGCGGAGATCCTGAACAACGAGGCCGAGCTCGCCGCCGCCGCCAAGGAGAAGAAGAAGCTCGCCAAGAAGCTCGCGAACAAGCGACGAAAGAAGAAGTTCGTGCACTTCCACACGCTCCGCAAGAAGGGCGTGTAAGCAAAGCGGCGCGCCTTTTCTCCATAGTCTCTACGCGCTTTGAGCTTTTGTCCCGCTCTCTCTATAGAACTCTTCCCATCGCCACACACCACCACTACAGCTGACAGAGGAAGGCTAAAGCACCAAGCATGCTTGTGCCTCTTTTCTGTTTGCTCTTGTGCACATGTGCGCTTGAATTTGTAACCTGCTATTAATATGCTGTTTATTTTATAATTAAGAAGATGCTGTGCGTGTCGTCTCTGTCTGTATTGCTTGCACTCACTCACTCACTCCTCGTCCCAGTCGGACGCCTCCTGCGTGGGCGTGAATGCCACCTGCTTGTCGTACTGGTAGCCGTCTTCCCCCGGCCGCACGAAGTTCTGCTGGAAGACCAGATCCATTTTCGTCTTCACCTGCTTCAGCTGAGTCTCGGACACGCGATTGTAGTCTGCCTGCGGGAGCACAGCAGCCGTCGCTGTTGTTGGTATAGGAGCAGCCGCAGCACGCTCGGGTTTTCCGTCTTCATGTTGTAGTACAGATGTCTGGTCGATCAGTTTCTGAACCAAGCGAGCCAGCTACAATAGGTAGCATATACCAGCACGTCAGCCCATACTGTAGATTCTAAGTGTAGAAAATGATATCATAGAATATACCTGACGAGCTGACACTTTCCGATCGCCAAGCACTCGGTCATGTGCTGTGATGAGCTTTGTGACAATGGCGTCAACGTCCAGACATTCGTTGCTTCTGGGGCCGCATCGAGACCGCAGAGCGTCCTGGAGGTCAATCTCGTGATGGAAGAGCTGCGGCCGTCTGATTGCCGATGAGCTGCTGGAGGCAGAGCTCTGTGCTGCTGTGTACTCGATGATGATCCCCGGCGGTGCGTACCGCAGCGCTAGGCGCCGAGGCTCGATCACTCCAGTAGCCATTATGATATTGTGAGGTTCCCTTCGGTGGGGTTGATGGCAATTTGCCGGAGCTAAACTTGGACGACGCACTTTGAGATTCAAGACGTCTCTTGGGACAGCAGAGAGCTAAAGACATTGCACCAGTTATATCGCTCTCATACAGTGTTTCAATTGTTACTTCATTGTGGTGCGTGAGACTCGGATGAAGAAGACGCTGGCACCATGACGCGCTTGGGGCCGCAGCAGCCGCCCGTGCGGCGGACCTCGTCGCCGCTCGCCCACTCGGCGTTCTCCTTCCACATGCGCGAGTCACCCTCGTACTGCTCGCTCTTCCAGATGGGCACAGTCGCCTTGAGCGTGTCGATCGCGAACGCGCACGCCGCTAGTGCTTCGGTGCGGTGCGGTGACGACACGGCGATAACGACGCTCGCCTCCCTCACGAGCACGACGCCCAGGCGGTGGAAGAGCGCGATGCCCACGACGCTCGGCCACTGCGAGCGGATCTGCACGCAGATCTTGCGCAGCTCGGACTCGGCCATGGGCACGTACCCTTCGTACTCGAGGCGCACGACGCGCTTGCCGGCAAAGTTGTCGCGCGTCGTGCCGATGAACGTCGAGATGGCCCCCGCGCTCGCGTGCGTCACGAGCTCCACGGCGCGCTGCGCGTCCAGCGGGTCGTGCGTAACCTCCACAAAGTCGCCGCCGTTGATCCCTTCGTTGGGGGTGCTGTGGCTATGTTCATGGTGGTAGTGATGGTGGTGTTGATGGTCATCCGCTGCTGGGTCTGCCATGGTGCTCTCTTGTGCTTCAGCCCTCTATCTCTAGTCCGTGAATGTGCATTTGGCGATGAAGGTGTCGTGATGCGTGTTTGTTGAGCAAGGTTCTAGTAAACCTCAAATAATAGATTACTACTAATGTTATCAATTTTAACTGATATAGGAAGGTATACTATAAGCTCTTAATTAGTCTAAAGGTTTATAATGAGATAGGAAGGCATTTACTTATATTTAAAAGGTGCTCGAATCCTGCACTACACATATCAACCAATCACTAACCCTTCAGCTTACATAAATCCAATTTACAGCCAATCACTTTCCTTCAATCTGTTGGGTTGCTCTGCCAAAGTCAAAAGCAAAGTGCCCATTGCTGCCCAAAAATCGATCTAAAGAGCACACAAGCATGAGTGCGGCCGTGGAGCTCTGGCTGTACGTGGACGCCGTGACGGGCCAGCAGAAGGGTCCGCTGCCAGCGAACACGCTCAAGCGGTTGCTGCGCAAGGGTCTGCTGCAGCCGCAGCAGTTCGTCTGGACGCAGCGCCTGAACGCGTGGAAGGCGCTCGCGGACGTGGACACGTTCGCTTCGTACTGCGCCACCTGGAGCTGCTTCTGGTACTACATGGTCGAAGAGCTCACCACAGCAACAAAGACCGACGGCAGTGCTAACACGACCAAGCAGGCGGGACCTGTGAGCACAAAGGAGCTCGTGGCACTCTTCCTCGACGGCGAGGTGGACGGCATGACGCTCGTGTGGACCAAGGACATGGACGAGTGGAAGCCCATCAGTGCGTCTTTGTCATGTTATTCTATTGATGATGCATATGTGGTTGCTAATGCGAATGGATATTGTATGCGTATTGTATTAGGTGAAGTGCCGTCGTTGAAGGAGTTTCTGCATGAAGCGAACGAGGACCAGGCGCGTGAGGAAGAGGTGCTGGAGAAGCAGAGCCAAGTTGCAGTTGAGGACCAAGTCTACAAGGACGAGTGCGTTTCGATATAGCTGTGCTATCGGCAATGCTCATATACTAGGGATGCATATACTAACTTCTGTCAATCTCTCTCTCTCTCTCTCTCTCTCTCTCTCTCTCTCTCTCTCTCTAGCTCTCTCTC
>JALBZB010001356.1:0-10337 GCA_038050625.1 Pythium sp. MPC-2022a
GCCCTCTGGGCTGGCTCTCGCCGGCGTAAAGTACGTTCCGGCGGCAAATGCTAAGTTCAGCGAACCTTGGGTTCGGCCGTAAAACTATTGCGCGAACTGTGTTCGGCAAAGGCAAAGGCGAGTTGGGCTACGGCGGCGTAATCCAACGTGTGTACCCCGTTACAGTAATTGTAGTAGATGAAGCTCTCGTCAGCAAAGACGAAGCGGTACTTCTGGTCCTTGACTTCACGCTGCTTTTGGAGAACGTAGGCGGAACGGGCAACCTGAACATGCTCACTTAAACGGCAGTACCCGCCTTTCTTCTTCTCACCCTGCTTTTATCCAGCAAACGAAAGAAACTGCTGAACGACGAGAAGTGCGGACTTGTATGCTAGGCTCCTGCGATCTGTGACGGAGACTTTGATAACTTCGCTGGCAGCAAGATGGTCCAATACACCCTTCGCAGTAATTTTGGCGCGAGCGATCCGGCGGGCACGCACAAACTTTTGTACCAAACGCAGCGCCAGATTGAAGCGAGGGACGTGGTTGCCTCCCCGAATCGTGGCCACCAAAAGTGCTTTGGACTCTTAGTATTGCATCCAAACCTCGCGCACGAGCACTAGCTTTCTGTGGAGGAGTCAAGTGGCTTGGTTGATTGCGTTACCGAGGTTTGTGAAGCAGCGTTTTTCGTTATTTTGTTCATTTTTGGACAAGCTCGAACTTGAGCTCAGCCGACAACCGCAGGATACCCGCTTTCTCTTCAAAGGTGAGCGCGCCGCCTCTTTACTTCTTCACGAGCGCAAGCACTTCATCAAGCTCGCCTTTCGTAAACTCGGTTGTTGACATGGCGATGAGAATGAGAACGACGTGGCTGGGGGCCACGATCTCTGTGGTGCAAATAAATAAGAAGCGAAGGATGAATGTGCGTGCAAATAAGCTGTCAAATATGTGCAGTGAGAAATGCTGTGACCTCCATTAGTATTCACGATCTTTTGAGCGCTTGAAGCTTGCCAAAAATTACCCCAATTGACCTTGCCTTTCTTATCTGGATATCTTGTTGTTGTGAACCCACCAGCTTGTTTGTATGAGTTTCATTATAGGACATCTGTTTTTTTACAGCAACTTGAACCCGAAATCACTAAATCTGAGGATAGGTTACTTTTTGAACTACTCTTACATCCCATTGGCGGACTTTCAGTCCACTGATCCACATTGGAAATCAAGACCACGTTGAGATCTATTCGTAGATATAATTTTTAGGCTCCAAAGCCCTCTCTAAAAAATTTTGAGAAAATGATCTCTCCCAACTGTCGCGAACTGTAAAAAAAAAGCTTTGCTTTTCATCGCGCAAATGGTGCCAGCAGCTCTGAAGTCCGTCTGGATCATTCAGACTGAACTTCTTCTTATCTGAGAAGATGATCTCGCCCCACTCCATTCTGTTTTTGAGCATCGCTTTCGTCCAGTCAATTCGTTTCTTTTGGTGGTCGGGTTCAGCTTGGGTGGGTGGTTCCGCTTCACGTACTTGAACAAATCGTTTTCTGAAGCTTCCTCTGCGTGGTGCGGATGCTTGTGGAGAGTCCCAGCGAGTGTAGGAGCTTCCGCGCGTTGCTTCTGGCCTTTCGTGCCTCTTCAAACAGGCGACGTCGCCCACGATCATCAAGTGCTCGAGCTCTCCCTGCCTGTACCGGCTCCATACACTTGAGGATCACGCAAAAAGTTGCTGACAACTTTCGCGGACCTGTTGACATGTATTACGATCTCTCACTAGAGCAATTTGCTTTCTGAGAAGGCAAAAGTTTGGCCTTTTTCGATCTCAGTTAGGACTCGACCTCTTCCCATGTTTGCGAGCTAGGAAAATGCAAAATGAACTCAACGAGAGCATGCACAGGGATTCCTGTGTGTTTCGATTCAATTACGCATTTCAATTTTGCCGTAATCAACTGTATTTGTGAGCACCAACCTGACTTGTGTATGCGACTAACCAAATGGCGCATTTTGCATGGTATGGGTTTTTGTGTTTTACTTTGGTACTATTCTTGAAAGCGAGCGTTTGAGAAACAAAAACGACTTGCTTTATTTGCATAATTACAGCAATTGTGATGGCTTTTTGGAATTTCCACAAGTGACCAGGGTCAAAAAATAATCCTGAAAATCGAAGTGCGGCTCCAATTGGCTGCAATTGTGTCAGTCCAATTGTTACCTGAAAACATTTGTGTGAATGCAGTAACAATGTGATAAGATATTACATATTAGTATCTGAATCATTATACACTACTACTGTTAATTAGGTAAAAACTCAAAAGTGAATTTAACAATTAGGCGAAAGCGCACATGAAATTGAGAGTGCAATTTTACTGAGTCTCTGCACTATTTGGTTAAAGCTTGTCCGGTTACCGCTGTATGAAAAACGTGCATTTGCTGTTGTCAGCCGAACCCGAAAAGATGCGACAACCCTAATTTTGTATTTTCATACAAATTCAAATCAAATAGCAAAAATTAGGATTCGCATCTTTTCGGGTCGGCTGACAATAGCAAATGTATGGGCTACATAAAATGGACGGAATCATGCATATTTTGAGCAACTGCGAGAAGGCAGTGCCAAAATCCGCGATCGATCAAGCTTGGGGCGACATGAAGGTGAAGCGGCTGTCGATGAAGTCGAAGCACAAGACAAGTTTGCGCAGGTATGTGCAGATTGACAACAAAGACGTCGAGAGTGCCTCCCAAATGAAAGGTAATGGCGTATCAGTGCTTCGTCTGGCGCACGCTGCAGCTGTGTACAGGCCAACAATGTACAGGCGTATGAGCAACTTGGGTAAGCCCACTGGGCGGCGGGAGCGCACACCTGCCCTAGTTGACAACCAACAAGAGACTGAACGCCTGTGGGCGGTCGAAAGACCAGGTGACACGATCCAGAAACTGACAGAACGAGCGCGTGCAGAGCTACACGTGAAGGTGTTGAAATGCGCTATACAGAAACTGCTCGCCAAGGCATGTACCAATCCTAGCGAGATTTTCCACGATGACCACCAGGTGCTGTCCTTCAGGGGCCGCAATTGAGGCTCCTCGCAAAAGAAGCTGATCGCGTTCATTGAGGTTATTAGAAAAACCATCGATATCTGCGTCTATGTGTTGAACAACAAGGAAGTAAGAACATATTTCTGTGGTGTTTCGCTGGACTCTATCTCATTCTCATCTGAACGACAATGGTACATTTGTATGTTAGGTCTGTAACGCACTTTTGCAGATCCATAAAGGAGAAAAGGGGCGAAGATCAGAGTAATTGCCGTCAGAAAGGGGTCAGAGCAACTCGCGTCAAGGCTTGGGCTTCTCAGAGACGTGGTGAGAACTGGTAGCTTAGCGTCGCCTCGAATTGGAATTTGATTTTGTCACGATAGATTGATCTTAAATTTCTGAATTTGGGCAAGGAATTGGAGTTTGGACCGGTTCGCTAACAAGGCTTATGCATAACAAGTTTTGTCTTATTGACAAAAGAACTCGGGTGAATGGTGAGCTCCTGCTTTTTGTATTGTTCCCCCCTTCCTATTTACACGATCGCATGACAATTGTGTTTTCAATCTTGTGGTATTCGAAGGCTCAGCAAACCTTGCGCGGCTGCATTCAAGTCGAATGTTAAGAATGTGAAGGTTCACCATCGCGATATTTTTCAAGCACAATATCACGCTGAGTTCAGCTTCATGTGGATCGAGTACCGCTGGAAACATATCAGGTAGTTGTACCAAGCCTTCTCAATGGCTTCTTGATTCGACAAATTTGGCATCCGCTTTTTACTGATTTACCTTATTCAGGTCGATTTCAAAACCTGGAACACGAAAAGCACGGAGTTCGTGTGCCTGATATGATTCGAGATGAGATGAGATCGCGACGTTCCTTGCCAGATATTTGCCTGTTTTGTGTGTGTTGTATGACCATCAAGACTTCTGATCATCAATTCGTGTTATATTTGCCACCAACGTCTGTTATGCTTATGATCCGGAAGGTCATAAAGATAGTAAGAAAGCGTCCATGGTGAGTCTAGAGTGTGCGCTCGTGCTCACCTGAGAAAACCCGAACGAGTGAACTCTTTCTTGGCCTGAGAATAAACGAGTGAGTTTAGTGCCACCCAAAGACTAAACCCATTTTTTGAAGATCGTCCTCATTTGAACGAAATTCAACACAAGAAAGAAGACCAAAATGGGCGTGACGAAGGAGATGTAGTTGGCGAGGCGGGCGGCGCAACGCCATCCCAGTGCGGCGGGCGTAAAAGATACACTGCACGGGCTGCTGCAAGGACAGCGAGTAACCTGTTTCTAGAGGTTCACGAGGCGCATATATCCGTGTGTGAGCCTTTGGGATGCAGTGGATCGACCACTTGTCTATTGTGTGTGGGCACGATGCGACGACACCAATTTGGTGTACAAATAGCACGAGGCTCCCTAGAGCAGGAGCTTTTTGCTTTGTTTTCAGGTCGATCTCAACTAGGTGATCAAACGCTGGGACGACAGCGTGCTCGGCATGAAGCTCGGTGAGAGAGCGCACCTGATGCATGTTTCTCTCTTGAAGTCAACCTCGCCTCTCTTCGAGGAGAACAGTACTGAACTTTTGCAACCATTTTCGATGTTCGTCGTGAATTCGAACCCCATGTAGAATGGTCTACTGATCTACTGCTCACTCAGTCTTCAATCCACGTTCGCGTTCTACATGTACACAAAAAAGCTTTTATATTGTTTCGTACTTGTTTCTTTTCCTTCTTTTTTTCTCTCCATGCGCGTCGGTAGACACAGCGAGCACCAGAGTAGCAGCCTCCGTCTTCGGAGATTCGCTCGCGTCCTCCTCCGTCACACTTTCTTTTCTCTCCTCGTCTGCAGCCCTCTCTTTTGCAAAAGACATCACACGCACTCATTATTGAGCGACTTCGCGCGCTGGCTCACCTGCCTCTTGCCGCGTCTCGCCCTGCGCTGCCACCGCCTTGCCGCTATTTCTCCTAACATGATCCTCACTCTGGGCATTTCCACTCGACGCACTCGCTGATAATGACGACGGCGCTTCAGGCGTCACGGGGGTCACCGACTGTCGCGTCATCGCCACGTTTGAAGACGACTCGGAGTGTCGCGAATTGCTGCTGATACTGTTTCGGGTGTTCCCGCCGTTCTCTGATGCCGGCGCCGCGCCGTTTTCGTCCTCTTTCGCATCCGGGTGGAATGCCTTCATCTCATCCCAGATCAGGCGCTGCAGCACGGGCTTTGTGAGTTTCTCGTTCTCGAAGTCGTAGTCAAAGCTCTCGGTCGCAGTCGTCTCATCCTCTGGATTCCGGATCGACGCCAGGTACGGGTGCGCGAGTGCTTCGTCGATGCTTATGCGCTTGTTCGGGTCGATCACGAGCATCTTCTCAAGCAGGTCGAGCGCATCCGGCGGCGAGTCTGAGAACAACTGTGCGAGCGGCTTCACGGGACCAGGGCCGCGCTTGTGGAACTCCGTGTTCATAAACTTGCGCGCGCGCGCGTTCGTCAGGAAATAGAGCTCTTGGTCGCTCGGCGCACCGAGCGCGTTCATGATCAAGTGCAACTGGTCAATGTAGTCCTGGCCGGGGAACAGCGGCTTGCGCGACATCATCTCGGCGAAGATGCAGCCCATGGACCACACGTCCACCTCTTTCGTGTACTTCATGCAGCCGAGCATAATCTCCGGCGCCCGATACCAGCGCGTGACCACGTACTCGGTCAGCTCGAGCTCCTCTTCTGGAAAGATACCGCGCGCGAGGCCAAAATCGCAGATCTTAAGCTCGCAGTTTGCGTTCACGAGGATGTTCGAGGGCTTCAGGTCGCGATGGATCACGTTCGCAGAGTGCACGTACTTCATGGCGCAGAGCATCTGGTACATGAAGAACGCGATGTGCTCCTCCGAGAGCGCGTGGCGCGAGTAGATCACGCGATGCAGGTCCGTCGCCATGAGCTCCGACACAATGTACACGTCTTCAAACTTGGAGAGCGACACAGGCTCGAGGATGTCGTCCACGCCGAGCACGCACTTGTGGTTCAAGTGACGCATGAGCTTGATCTCACGCACAATGCGCTTCGCATCTGTTAGATCGTCGAACGCACGCTGAATGTTCTTGATTGCGACGGTCTTGGAGCTCTGCGTGTTCTTCGCCGAGATCACCACGCCGTACGCACCCGAGCCGATCGTCTTGACGTACTCAAAGTAGCTCGGGATCTCAAAGCGCGTGTTCGATGTCATGAAGCACTGTGTACCCTCACGCGTCGCGGGGAGGTACTTTGGTTTGTTTGCCGCATTCGCAGCCGCCGCTGCTTCGTCTGCACGCTGCTTCTCACGGAGCTTCTTCGCTGCCTCTGTGCGACTGCGCTCTTCGTTGAGTTTGTCCTCGGTCGCCTGCTTGCCGTACGCCACGAACGAGCCATCTTTCGTCGGCACCATCGCGTGGTTCCACCGGATCGCCTCCTGCAGTGCGCGCTTCCACGCCGTGTACGATTTGTCGTCCTCCGCCTCAACGATCAGTGACTTTGTGCCGCAGCGCAGCTCGATGCGGCGCGGGTGCTTCGCCATGTTCACCGACGCGAGCGTGTGGCCCGGCCCGATCGGCGTTTCTGAGCAGAGCACGAGCGACTCCTTGCTGGTGTAGTACCCGAGCGTCATGTGGCGCTCTTCCAGTCGCAGGATGAAGTAGCGCTTCGTCCACATCTTCAAGCGTAGCCCCTGCTTCATCAAGTAGCCCTCCTGGATCACATCCGCTGAGCGGAACACGATCGCCGGGTTCGTGCGCGCCGGCGCGGTCTTGCCGTGCAGCCACATGGAGAACGTCGAGCGCGACTTGGTCACGTACACGCCGTCGCCGTTCTTGCCGCCGTCGCTGTCGTTGTCCATGGACGCGCGCGATGCTGACGCCGACGCCGGCACGGCTCCTCCATTCGTACTACCGCTCATCGCCGCCGCTGCTGCTTGCTTTTCGTTATCTGCTGTCTGCTTTTGTGAGCTTCAACTCCCACTCACTCAATTCAACGCACTCAACGCACTCAACGCACCCAACGTACGTCACACGCGCGGTCCTTTTTCGCAGAAAGAAAAGAAGAAAAGCGAGCGACCCCCTGCGCGCGCGTTCAACTGCCGCCTGCGACAGCCAAACTGGGACGCTTTGCTCACAGAGAAAGACACGAAGCGGATGTACGAGACGTACAGACCTCTTGCTGCTGCTGCTGCGTAGAGAGAACGCGCGAAGGTGGTGAAGATGGCGATGGCGCTCGCTCTTCTCGTCTCTTCTCGTCTCTGCTACTGCTGGAAGTTTCGCTTCTTGCTGCTTGTTGCGGGGCAAAATGCAGCTCGCTCGCTCACTGTTCCCCTCCCCCTTTTTATTGCACCAGCGGCTCGAAAACTACCGCTTGATTTATTAATGAATATTGTGGGGTTAATTTGGATGAAATCAGTACATGGTCTTCTCTTTGTAACTGTTAAAATTGTAACTGAATTCAGTAGATTAAAGATAATGTACTTGAATAGGTTCTTCAATATCAGTTCATTTTTTCGCCGGTGGCATTTTATGCATAAATTTCAAGCTTGAACGAGAAACAAAACGTAAAACGTACAGTGCAGGGTTTTGTGGATCCACATAATTTTGTACCAAAAATAACCCTTTTGGTCAAAAGTGCAACTGCGAGGAGACTGACTTGATGATCCCACGAATGATGGCAGCAAACTCGACGCCTCCTCTGAGCGACTGACTACAAGCACATGATACATACTGTAGATAGACTTCTGCCGGCCCGCATGATCGATCGTGAGTTCGATTTGCTATAGTAAGTGGCTCAACAGTGAACGTGGCAAGTGAACGCGCAACGCTGCGCAAACGAGATTTGTGTTGGGCTTGTGTCCCGCACGAATGTCGCAAGAAGGGTTACTTAAACGATAAAAAGGCGCCAGTGAGAACATTTTCGACTGGGAGTCTTCCTCTTCAGTCTCTGTATGACAAGGAAACATGTTAGCCATCATCTACTTTGATATTACCAAGGTTGATGATGGCTAACACGCCTCCTTGCGCCTTTAACACTAGCCGCACTCCGACAGGAACTTGGTGTGCTGTAGGTTGATGCGCAGCGGTGACATATTTATTTACCCTTAAATTTGCATTTATAAACAGCATACGATGTTGTTGAGTCGTTCAATGCTTGAGAGCGAAGGTGGTGAAGATGGTGATGCCGTTCTTCTCGTCTGAGTGGAGTTGGTGGAAGTTTCGCCTCTTGCTCTTTTTAAGATGTGTGTGGGGGTCAAATTTAGTTTGGTCGCTCCAAATACAAGTATTTATTTGAATGAAGAATTCACCTAATCGACAATGACTTTTTAGGATTTTGCGAGGTATACCTTGCAATTGATGAGATTAACCACATCACGTATATTGTCCATCAGCTAGTATACATGTAAAAATATTTTGGTTGCATTCCACCACAACAGCCCTTCCACTTTTGAAATGTGAGCGACTACAGTACTGTATTTGAATAGTCGCTCACATTTCAAAAGAAATGTGAATGTATTTTAATATTTTAAAAAATGCATCCTCTTTATATAATTGGTCTGATCTGATTGGTTCTTTTAGCCAACTACATCCATATGAGAGACCAGTTAGAACTGTTCACTTTTTCCCATTTACTTTATGAGAATGACAATGATGGTCAAGTTTTTTTGTCGCGAGCCAGTTTGCCTTTTAAGGTGGTTCTGGCAACAGCACATTGTAGCAATGTGCTATTTATGCAATGTACTATTCCCGCAACAGCTGTTAGTTTGTAGATTTAGTCTGAGGACAATTTTAGACGCATATTGCGCTTGATAGCGACCAAATGGAGAAGACATTAGACAAGCTCAAGTGAAATTGTCTGCACCAAAGCACTTGTATACTCAAACGTGCGCTTGATTAAGCAAGTGCTCTTTTAAATGAGGTCTATACAAGGTTGAGTTGCTGTTTCTCGTTGAAGATTGGTCTTCAACGAAAAACAGTCTGCATCCACACCTACCACACAGGTCTGTGAAATGCGATGCGCAGGTGGTGTGCGCGCTCACCAGGACAGTGCTCTGTTGTGCATGCATCTCTATGTGAGCTTCTTTTGAAAAAATGGAGATCAAGGCAACGAGGAACTGCCTGTGAGCAAGTAAGCG
Source organism: Pythium sp. MPC-2022a (assembly GCA_038050625.1). Taxonomy (NCBI): domain Eukaryota; phylum Oomycota; class Peronosporomycetes; order Pythiales; family Pythiaceae; genus Pythium; species Pythium sp. MPC-2022a. The sequence continues at coordinate 9,139 of JALBZB010001356.1, forward strand.
TGCTCACAGAACTGCACAGGCAGTTTCTCAAGCGTGTGGTCAGATGTGCTCTGCGCTCAGCAGATGTGTCAATCCGAAAATCTTGATCAATGAAGTCGTAGCTCCTTACAATACTGTACAGGTCGGATTCATACATACTCCTGTACACACAACGTGTTGCTTCAATACGAGGGAAGCAAGTCTTGGGAGTGATATTCACGATGAAACACAGACTCTGATTTAGCCAATTAGAGTCCGCTTAAATCTGGAAGGTGATTAAAACTGTTTTTTTAAAGCTATACATGTATAAGGTTTTGTATGCCATGTGTAATCGGGGGTCGGTTACCCGAGATCACGTCGTTCATAGTGAAACACGATGCAGCATATAAATTTTTTGAACAGTTTCGGAATATATCCATTTTAGGGAATAAGTCCTGATAATGGAGCAAATGGAGACTTTTAGGGCCTTGCCTAAACTCGTTTGAAAGTGATTAAAACTCGTTGTCCTTCCCAATGAGGCTTCGAGTGTTATTAGAGCGTATCATTTTTTATTAACTTTCTGTTACTACTTTTGACTGCTTGTTAGTTGGTGCAGCGGAATGAAGGAGCAGCATGTTGGTAAAAGCTGGCGAGATCACCAGATTCTTCCGATTTGAGCCTGAACGTTTTTTCAACCGGATGTCTTGTTCAGAGGTTGAAAATCTCGTCTAGAGCGAATGTCTAATTACCACGAACCCAGGAAATTTGTGTTTTCCCTTTCAATGGCCCGCACAAACAGTTTAGCGAGCACACATCACAGCTTGCACCTCCCGTTCACGCATATAGGCAGATGCTTCTGGGGGAATTTCACATAGTGTAGCTAATAAGCTAAGCTCCTCTTTTTGAGCTTGTTGCGATACAACGAAAATAATATCACGTTGAGCGTTCTACTCGATCAGGTCCTCCATTCACTTCGAGCGTTTTCAGTTGCACAATTCTGGCCCCGAATAATCGAGAAAGCAGTCTCATTTTACAACGATGCACGATAGGGTTGGCAAGCAAAATGATATACGTATGTTTCTTGTTTATAGTGACTATTCGGCGATAACAATCGCCGCAACAAAAGTTTTCTATGCATCTTCTCTAACTCGAATCGTGGTCTGGACTACTGCTTACTCTTCCTTGAACACACCGCGTGCAACGCCCTGTTCCTCCGCCTGCTGCGACGCAAACTGGTTGAA
>JALBZB010001357.1:0-10322 GCA_038050625.1 Pythium sp. MPC-2022a
GGCAAATTGGAGACTGTATTGTGGTCCCGCCTCGCGGCGGTCCTTTGGAGCCGGTCGACTCTCTAACTTAATAGAGGCTATCACGGACTCCCAAATCTGATACATCTGCCTAAACTAATATGCAATCCTACGAAAAGACTCCCTACAAGGTAATAATCCTCCTAAAAGCTACTGAAAGATGCACTACGAGAGGTAGAAACATCAGGGAAAATTCAGCAGGGTCCAGCGTAATCAGATCGACTCATCTGGTCAATCTGAATTGACTCACATTCATCTGGGTCTAGGACACCATCTGAAACGGCTCAGGTGGGACGGGGATGAAGCCAGAGGATGGGATCCAGAGGCGAGATCCCAACTGAGCGGCATCGGGTGCGCGCTCGAACCCACTTCGTCACACCTTGAATCTGCTTAAATTTGACGGTGATGTTCTTCAAGACAAAGAACATAACACAAAACCGATTAGTGTAATGGGGCTTAGCCCAACCCGGCTATCACAAGAGCGAAGAGCTGAGTGGATCTGACCCCTGAGGAAGTGTAGAGCAAACGGAACTCACACAGAGGCGTTAGCCGATGCTTGGTCTTGGGGTCTTGAGTCTCGGGCCGTTGGGGCTCGGAGACGAGGAAGCGGCTCGAACGGGAGAGGAGGCGACTTGAGTGGTGAAAGGTAAATTTGCAACTGATTAGAAGTGCAGTCCTGGTTCCTGCTGCTACTTGAAATGCACCCAAAGGGTTCCTAGAGGTTTTACTCGTAAAACCTTGCTCCTACATATAAAACTTACGATACTGATATATAAAACCTTGGGTACTCTGAGGTTCAACCCATAGACTTTGAACTTGAAGTCTTGTGGAATATTCCCTGCGATGTGATTGGCTCGTGCCACTCACATGAATCTGGTTGTCGCGTCGGTCGCGTCACCAATCCAGTTCTCAAAGAGCAGGAACCATCATTCCGCACATGATTGCGACCAGTGGTGATCACTCCATAATCCACCAACTGTCTGTGCCTGAATGGTCCGTGACATCATCCGATGACGTCACCTGTGCAAATGGGTATCGGCGGTATTACCGGTATCCGACCGGTATTAGTCACCCATGGTGCGCTGTGAGGTGATGTGTACCACACACATCTGCCTCCATGTAATGGGCATGAGGGCCCGTTATAGTTAGTGATCAAACACAAGAAGCAACAAACAAGAGTCAAGAACTCGGAGCTGCTGCTTGGAATTTACGGTGGATCTCAAAGCTCTCCGGTTGGCGTGATCTGCGACTGCGAAATGGTCCGTGTGATCACGGACCGTTACTTGTCCGATAGCTTTGGCTCTGATGATTGCACGCACAATCTGCCTTGTCACGAAATCAGATAATAAAGAGCCATACACGCAAAGTTTCAGTGAGCTTAGCCACATAAAAACTAAAAAGCACGCAGTGTTTTGTAGGAGCAAATATATACTTATGTCCATGCTTGTTATGACGAACATCGAGATGCCCATAGTCCTCTGTGTGTGCACCAAGAACCATGGAATATAGCGCTCAGACGCGCCACCACCTTGGAAGCCGATGAACCGGGCCAAATGCGGGTGGTCGGGCGAAACTGCGCTCGAGTGATCGACGCACGCACAGATCCGACCGAGATCGAGAATCCGAGCACTCTCGACACCATTATCGCGACAGTCCTGTGTGTGGGAGCCCCCGCGGAGAAGTAGAAACCGCCCACCAAATCGGCCTGCTCGTAGGACAGCAGGAACTGACCCCCTCGTGAGCGCCCCGCGTCATGCTCTTACTCCATCCTTTCCTTCTCTGCTTGCTTTGCTGCGTGACTGGAACTGAGCGGTGTGAGAAGCTTCTCGCACCTGTGTATGTTTAGGAAGGAGGCATGAGAAGCTTACCTCAGCTCATCTTAAGCGAGATCACTCGCGTGAGAGCCTTCTAGAGGGCGAAATTTCACAAGGCTGCAGATAGTGCCTATGAGCATATTTTTATGACTTTTCAACAGGAAAAAATGTGTGTGATCATCAAAGCACTACACAAAGTGTCTGAGATTAAGCTGATAAAATACACGACTCCGAGTGTTGTATGATACTTGGAAAAAATCAAGGATGGGTTTTAGTCGATAGATTTAGCCGACATCGACAATACTCTACCAACAAGTCACTATAATAATAATCCAGAATTGTAAAGCATCATTCGTTTTGTAAGCTGCACTACATCTACGAACCAGTTTCCATGTTGTTATAATGCTATTTTTAGATCCCTTTAAAGCGGTGTTTTTCTTAGTACGGTAGATTAAAACATAGAGGTTATCACATCATGAAATTAAAAGAAAGTATATCTGCCAATGTATATCTAATAGAAGGCTCTTTGTGACTTGATATTTGCATGTAATTCGCAATAGTACTGGTGGATTCAAACGCACATTTACTTTTCAGAAACTTGAAAAATAAAATAAAAATGTTAATTATGACATTTCGATGATGTGATTGGCCAAAATAATGACTGAAGTGTCTGTTTTCTCCCAGTAAAACTCGTATTGGTTTTTGCTGGTGTAAATAGAATTATCAATCTTTATGGGTGCTTGTTGTTGTATGTACGTTAATACTAGAGGCCGGTATACAAATACGTTTAGTTTAAAAGCTTCTCTTGATAATATTGGAAAGGTAGGAATAGTGCCTCCTCCTGACTCAACTCAGCCGAACCGGTTCAATGTCCTAGTTGAACCGGTTCAGCTGTCAAATGAACCATATCTACAGGCGGATCTTGAAGCGCTCTTCGTTCAGTCGTCAAGCTTCAATCTGACCAGCAGGTATTAAAGGCGCAGCTGAGGATGGACATGGAGCGCGACGCTGCTCTGCTGTGCACAGACGGTGAGCAGCAACATGACCAGCACCAGCAGTCTGGTGTGGATACCGAGGCGCCGCGGGACGCAGTGGCTGTCGATGCTAAGCTGTCGCGAAACAATATCACAACACAAGGCCATCGCTGTCATGGAGGCAGTGTCAAGACCCAGTGCCATCAGAGTCAGTGTCACCAGCAGGAGGACAACCAGCGCTTGTTACGACCAGAGAGCAGCGTGAGGGTGATCATCGCGCTCTTCCGCGATGGCTTTGTGTGTCGCCACTTCACGGAAGCGAGGGAGAGGGTCGAGGGATTTGTGCAGCCCTACGACGTGGATGGGAGGTGAGGCGACTGCTACCACAGTTGGTTATCCTGCCTTGCACAGTAGGCACCTTTTGTGTTGTTCGCGTGAATCACTGATGGTGTGCTGGTGCTTTGCGTGCAGCTACTTCTTAGGTTGCATTGAGAGAGGAGTCATCCCAGATGGACTCGTTGAGTTGGTAAGTTCTCGTGTCGATATACCCCAACTTCCGCATTTTTATGAACATGTGTTTTGTTCTACTTGTTGACAGATCGGCGGAGCCAATTACAACAGCACCACCGTCTCAGCAGAAATCTGGGACTACCGAGAGTCGTCAGCAGCGTGTCCAGTGTCTTCTGTAGCGCTGCCTCGAGAATCTTCAGCGGCAGCACAGAGCAAAGGCTGCAATATTTTTGAGGTGGCACTGCTGAGACCCTCCGAGTCCAGCAACAACAATTATAGCCATCATGCAGATATATTCGACCACTTCCCAGAGCTCAGTCCCGGAGAGCTAGAGATCCTCGCAGGGGATGCGGAGCGACAGCTCCTAGAAGTTGGGATCCCCTCCGCTTGGAGTGAGCCGAAGGCAGAGTCTGATCTTAGCGCAGATCTAAATACTCAAGGTGGTACCTGGATCAATGTCGAGCCAGCGCCAGGTGCCAACAACTCAAATGGGACCCTCACAAGCAGCAACTGCAGCGCGAGACTCAGTCTGGCCCTCGATCAAGACGCGTTCCCAACTCTCGCACTCTCGTGCCAGCACCCTGCGTCTACAGCTCTGCTCTCACCGACCGAGTCAAAGCGACATGTGATCAACGAAATCCAGCGGCAACAAGTCGCACGACAGAGGAAGCGGGCAGTGGCAGGTACGCCCTACCGACAACAATATGCATATGATGATGCCACCCTGATCTCAATTATTGCACGCTCTCTGTTGTCATTATGTCATGCTGATTGTTCAGGAAAAGGGAAATCAGAATCGGGAATCGAACTCCTAAACCAGGTACGTAACCATTCAGGATCTGTGCAGGATCTCCAGGTCCATGCTCCGTGTTGGTATTGATAATCGAGTACTACCGCTGAACAGGAGAAAGTTCACCCAGTTGGCTCAGAATTGCTGGAGAAAACGCTGACGAAACAGCGCAAAGAGCCAACAAAACCCCACAAAACCAGCTCGAGTCGCTCGCCAAAGAGTACTGAAACCAGTTCCACACCCGAGTCACCGATGCCACCGTCACTCACTGTCCCCAGAAAAGTCTCCACTCGGAAGAAACGAGCTAGCACTTGCTCACCAAGCTCAAGCAACAGCAATAGCAAGAGTTTGGTCGACACACTCTCACACTATGCATCGCTGCCTCCACTTCCCGCGACGCAGCACTTTCTATCGAAACTCAAAGGCAAGCGGCAGCGGCCGAGCTTTGAAGAGCTCCAATATAGGATGCCCGTGCGGCTGACGATCAACCACATCGGCATCTTCTTTCACGCGGCGATGCGTTTTGAGCGCCAGCACGCGTTCTTCCTCCACGTCAGTACCAAACAGGGCTCTCTTTAGCCCAGCCTACCAAGAAATGGTGACTTTTCGTCTAAGCCCAAATCTTGATTTCTTTGTTGTGTCTGTAGACAAACGTGAAGCGGCTGATGCACCCCGACGCGCCGACTCAGCCATGCGATGTGGTAAGAATGAAAAGATCTTGCAGACTTTGGTTTTGTCCAATGAGAGGTCTCATATCATTTCTCCTCTCAAGCTGACTTCTCACTGGCAAAATTGTACATTAGAGCCTGGTCGGGAGCATGAACTACCTCGCTCAGCAGCTTGGAGGCGCCAGAAGCCCGATCGACGTCATCGGAGTCGCCAGGATCAACCAGACGGTGGGTCTTGACGAGCAAAGCGGCGTGTGGGGCACAGCTTTGACAGCGAGCGCAGCACCCATCCACCACATTTTGAGTTCGGAAGTTGAGAGGTTCTCCCCGCAAGCCTACCCGATCCAGCTTCCACCACCGTCGCCATCGTCAATGGACAGCGATAGTGAATCGGAGAGCTGTGCTGCTTTGTATACTCGGTGGTTGGCCTTGGCTGATCCCTGAAAGAGCTCTTCTTTGTGCTGGCGCTTGGGCGTTAAATGAATGGATGACGTTGAGGAGAAGAATATCTGGCAGTCTCAACAACAAATGCCAATTAGAATGAGCTATCTGTGTGAATTAACTACACTCTGTAACCAATTTCGCTTGTGGATAAATACGAATGCTCATAAAGTACATGTAGTACATGTTTTCAAAGCCATTACCACGCTCGAAGCCCAACTCTTTCACATGATGAACGCTCTCTCTATGACTGCTCGCTCTACACGTGCGGAGGTGGGGGATCGTAGACATCTCTGTGAAGCCACGCAAACTGGAAGCTGAAGTCCGTGCCTACAAAGTAGTTAGCCAAGTCAACATGCGGGGGTTGTAAGCAAAAGAGACGTCAGTAAGAGAGACTACACGTATCATGTAGTGGTCAGTTTGTGTCTTGAGCAACCTACTAAAGTGGACGAGCGAAGTCTACACGATGTAGAAGAACCACATGAGGATCTTCGAGTGCACCATAGTCCACCGGTGCTGCAGCACGAACGTCAGCTGCCGCGTGGTATCGATCTGCAACTTCTTGAGCACGAGCGTCATCATGACCAGCAAGAGCAGCTCAAGCGCTGCGTACCCAAGCACGCTCGACATTATCTGATCCAGGTCCTGGTAGTCCATCTGCACCAGCGGCGGGTAGAACTCACGGTTCTTCAGGTGCAGCACCGCAAACACGTACAGACCTAAGCACCAGCGGAAGACAACAGTGTTTGTTAGAGTTAGCTTTGTACCACATGCGATCATAAAGTCATTGGGGTACAATACTCACTGTAGATGACGGGGATGATCACTTCCGTGTACTCGACGAGGATGACAAAGTTGGTCATGAAGAGCACGCACATACATTTCTGCACAAACACGAGCCTCTCGGCGCTCGAAAAGACCTTGGTACCTCTCTGCGGCTGTAGTGATGGTGGCGGTGGCTTGAACTCTTTTTGGCTCGGTGTCGCACTGGCTTGACTACTAGGAAACCATGACTTCTCACTTGTGAATGACGATGCAGACGGTCCAGAAGGCACTATATTATTCAGTTTGTGGGCAGTGCGAAGGCTCATCAGCACTTGCGATGGCCCTACGAACTGGGAGTTCGCGAGTACTGTAGTCGTTGGTCCTGACCCTGATCCTCACAATGCTAGCGAGTGGAAGCTGAACTGCCGCAGCGATGAGTGGGTGCGCACTTTCGGGTCCTCGTCGATGATCAAGAGTGCGATCTCTAGACAGTTCTTGTCTCCGTAGACTTCGCGACCCGCCGGGATCTTGTTCATGAACACGCGGATCTCTGCGGCCAGTTCGTTCACGCCGTGGATCGAGCGTCATGATCACGAGCGATGCCGTGAGCGACGTCGTGAGCGAGCCGGCGTTCTGTATCGATTAGGACACATAGAGTGCGTTGAAAATCTCGAAGTTGAACACCACGAACTCGGGTTTCATGTCGTCCAGGTCCCCCAGAAACCTGCTGATCCAGTTCTTCGTCGCGATCTTGATGATCGGCAGCAAGATCACGAAGTTCGACTGCATGCTGTGGCGCACGCAGACCAACCCAAATATGTACGCTGGGTAGATGAGCGTGAGCGAGATCTGACCCAGGAACACGATCACAAAGTTCTTCATGCTGGCGCGGAACTCAGGGCTCTCCTGGAATCTCCTCCCAGAGTATACGAGAAAGAGCACGATCGTGGATGACGCCCACGCGGGCGTGTCGATCACCAGACTGAACGGCAGCGGGAAGCCGATCGCGTTGGGCATCGTGTACTGCGTGCTGACCCCGCTGCACTCGTGAGCGCAGTGGTCACCACCATTTGACGCACCCCCAGGCTCACGCCAGACACCGTGTGCCGGAACTGCTCGGGAATGGCGTACGAGATGAACGCAACGGTGAAGTAGTTGTGGCACCAGTGCACGTAGCTCGCGTCGGTCCCCTTCTCGGGTCGTGCGAGCGAGATGCTCTCGACCAGAGCCATGAGTACGAGGCAAGGCACTGGCGTGAGGAGACACACGGCGATGACGCGGAACACGTTCGTGTGCTACGTGTAGTGCACCAGGTCACGCCTGCGCTGGAAGGAGTACTGGCCCTGAAGTTCGACCTGCACTGCGAGCCACGAACTCCACGCTGCCCTGAGGCATCGCAAGATGGGCCCCATGAGTGTGTCTGTGCGGCTAGGCGTCTGAGAAAGTGACGAAGTCCGAAGGTGAGAGCGTGATACTGATAGCGAGAGCTGAGCCCACCAAAAAAAGTAACTATGATTGGATGGGAAAGAGAGAGAACCGGATAATGGGGATTCTATTTTTCGAGCTCGTCTTAATTCACCTTCGCCAAAAAACATCACGAAGTGAACTGCTTGCTGTTGCACAGCAGAAACTATTACGAAAGAAGTCGCCAAACAAGTACTACATCCTCTAAATAGACACATTGGGTTTATTTGGCAACTCGATCCGAGTCTTTTCGATGGTAGATCGGCCATCTTGAGTTCATTCGACTTGTGTTCTCAGTAGCTTCCTTTGAAACTCGTGAGTTCGTTTGGCCCAAATTTTCGAAATTCGTTCTTTCATTTAGAATGGGGGGGTCTATCGTCGACACAACCTTAATCAACAAGAGCGTGGCTCTTCAGATCGGGGAGATACATGCACTACAGTGCAAACCCTAATAGCTGATAATTGTCTATCACCGAGACCGTGCTGCCTTGCACCAACTCGTTGCCGTTTATTTAAATGGCTCAACCGCCTTGGGGGACCACATCCTTGGATTCCACGAGACACGCACAATACTTCACAGCCGTCTTTGCTTTTCACGAGCCCTCCCTCGGGTCTTTATGATCCTCCTGGGGTCGATCTTGCTGTTGTCCCGTGACTCGACATACGGTAGTTCTCGATCTTGTGCTCGTCGAACTCATCTGCTTCTGCCTCAAGTAGGAAGTTACTATTACAGTAGAACTTGCTCCTGCTACCACTGCACCAAGTTGGAGCAGTATGTGTTCGCATGACTAAAATTCCCTTTAGCTGCTGTGAATTTTCACGAATGTGAATATTTGAATACCGGTATTCCGGTATCACTCGGATTAGACCAGTCCAAAACTGGTAATCCCGGCTACACAATACCAATATTACCGGTTTTGCACAGAACAGTGAATAAAATCGGTAAATACCGATAAGCTGTCCTGATTGCCAAATAAGGGCCACTGTGTTTTTTTCTCACAGTCATGAAGAACGCAATTCCCAATCCACAGATTGGCCCAAAATTGCGACTCACATGGAGCTTTTCGCGGAAGAAGACTCCAACCAGCGCCATCTGTGGCGCATGAAGAAGCCGCCGCCGCCGCCGATCCGCCTGCACGCTCCTGGTCCAGAGGACGACAACGACTCCGTCACCGGCAGTGATGTCCAGAGCCACAAGCAGCACGACGGGAGCAATAGCAGCAACAGCAACAATGCGCAGCACAGACACCACATCTCCGCAGCACCAGCACCAAGAACTCCAGCCGCGAATGCGCTGCCGGCTGTCGTCGCACAACAGTTGGTATCTTCACTACCAGCTTTGAATCGTCCATGTGGGCCATTGTACCCGTCGCTGGGTCTCAATAGGGAGCACACGAACAGCAGTAGCATCAGCAAAAGCGTCAACCAGAGAGAGATCCGATCGGAACCGTCTCGACATGGCTACAGCACCATTTTTGCAAATCCCACTGGCACATTGCTTCATGATAGCACCAGCCGTACGAGTAGCAGTGGCGATGGTGATGGTGAGCGACAGAGTGCGCTGACAAGACTGCTCTCGTCGCCTTCGTCACCGTCACAGCCTCCGACTCGATCGACTACTACGCCGACGCAAGACTTTTGGCGCGCAGTTGCATCTTCGGCCGCATCAACCGCAGGGTACGGTAGCAGCAGCAATAGTCGGGGCAGGCGACACTCGATCCTACGCTTCGGCTCGTCGCGGCGACCCAAAAGCGAGCGCGGCATGAAGAAAAGCGCGTCCGTCGAGTTCAAACTGCACGAAGAAGCGCACCTCAGGCACTCGATCAGCGACACGAAGTACTACAGCGGCAATGCGCTCGGCCGCGAGATGCCACGGTACGTGCCTATGCCTTCACATTTGCATGCATAAGCTCATGTGCTGGCATTCGTAGTCTAATAGTCGTCCATTGCGTTCGCTATCTTTAGACGCCTGACCGAGGAAGAGAAAGAGGAGCTCTACCGCATCCGCCCGGACCTCGAGATCAGTCCCACGCCGTTCTTCAAGGGGCAGATGAAGGAGCTCAATCGGCGCAACCAGAAGCGTGTGCTCTTCGCTATGTTCGGCGGACTGATCTCCATCGTGCTGCTGCTGGTCTTCTACGCGCTGCTGGCCCGCGGCTGAGCCATTGCTTCCATTCATTAAAACCAAAGTGAGCTCTTGGTGAATGAGAAGAAGGGGCTGAAGAGAGAGAGAGAGAGAGAGCATGCAGTACCGTGTTGTTTTCCTATAAAAGCGCTGCTCTCGCTCTCTCATTCTCTCTATGACGAGTGTTTTACTATTTACCACCACCAATGTGTATACCAATAAGAAAGAACGACGAATGAAAACCAACGTAAAACCAAATGTCCCTTTGCAGATCAATCGCTTGGCAATTAATCAATGCTACGTGTTTGGCAGCTACGGAATAAGCCGTTTCTTTCTGTGAGTGTACGTATTATGACAAACTGTAGACGAACGCCGCCATCACGTGTGACTTGCTGACAGTCGCCAATTAATCAACGGATCCAATCGTGATGTTAAACTTACAGTTAAAATTGCTACTCTGGGGCAGGACTTTTTTGAAAATGGTTTCAACTTGGGTAGAAGAAATCAAAGGTCACCACCAATCGTCCGTGGCGTTCTCTTTTCTCCTCTTATTTGAAACCTGGCGAGTATCTCTAGAAGCAAATCCCCTTACTGATGTGAACTGACTACGTCTCAGTCGGCTTTTTCTCGTTCATTATTCTCTCATTTTCCAGGGCCCGGAGCAGGCAAAAGCAAGCAAGGGAGCACGTAAATCTTCATGGACTCGAAGGTGCTGTATGAAGCAAAAAAAGTAGTGCGGGCCACAAAAGCGCG
>JALBZB010001358.1:0-10313 GCA_038050625.1 Pythium sp. MPC-2022a
GTGTGTACGGCTGCAAGCCAAACGCTGACGCGCCAAAGACTGAGGCCACAAAGACTACCGCTCCAGTCATGACCAGCGCACCAGTCGTGACCAGTGCGCCAAAGACCCACGCACCGAAGACTCACTCCCCAAAGACGCCAAGTCCATCGGACAACCACGGCGTGGTCATCGTCGACATCGACGTGGACGTCAACGGCGAGGACAGCGACGACGACAGTGCGGACAGCGGCGACGTCGTGATCCTCACGGACTCGGACGACTCGGACGACGACTCGTCGGACTCTTCGGACAACCGCCGCCTCTAAGTTGTTTCACTTCAGGAAGCAGCAAAAGTGAAGGTCATGCGCGTCCTCTGGATGTGGACACTCGAGTAGTTCACTTGTTGATTTTTGCATTTCTGATTTTTCTCTTTGCTGTTTGTAAACATCAATGTGATTTTTTTTCTTTTCATTTTTTAAAACCCACAAAATGATTCATGTGTACGATTTCTTTTGGGGTTGACTGTGCTTGCGTTGAAGCAGTATCTCAAGTCCCCGACATGGCTTCCATGACAGTGTGCCTTGGGCATGTAAGGCAAAAGTCTGAACTGGGCATGCGTCTGAGGTGAGATTTCAGTGCGAGTGCTATGACACGGATGGATGAGGAGTTCAGTTATGAAAGTGACAGCATCAAGGAAAATGCAAGAATCGTATTCGCGAGGTCCCAGCGGTCAACAATAGATCAAAATAGATATCTGAGGTGACAATTTATTCCAAGAACGGTTCATGATATGACCATGCGAGGGACGAATGCATGTACTTCAGTGTGTGTCTGTGATTTTGTGATCTTGTTTTAAACATTTGTGAGATTTCGAAGAAGATCTTCAGCGTCAGGTGACAGGTAAAGACAAATCTGTGTCTGAGTTGACTCAACCTACCATGAACGGTATACAGTACGTTAGTCTGCCTCAGGCTCAGACATCACGACCCAAAGCTTCGTGCTGGAGTTGTACTACACAAATGCGGCTTTCTCGATGGTGGATTTACATTCAAACATTGCACAAATATAAGCGAGCGACGTTCGGACACCTCGGTTTCCGTCAATTGGCATCCTCGATCTCAATGTCGATGATATCGCCCAGCGCGGCGTCCACTTCGATTTCATTCTCTCCTTCTTCCAAGTTGACGGCAACTTTCTGGTCATCGCCCTCACTCGTAGCAGCAGCATCCTCAGTTCGCTGCTCCTCTGAACTGTCTTCTTCGTCATCATCAGCACTGTCATCCTCAGCAGCAGCGGTCTCTACAGAATCCTCCGAGCTGTCTTCCTGGTCCGCGTCACCATCGACGGTAGCAGCAACAGCAGTAGCAGCGAACACTTGCTCTGATTCTTGTGGGCCATTCCCCTGCTCTTCAGTCAGAGCGGAAGTAGTATCTGGAGCACCGTTTTCTTCTTCTTCACTACTGTTTTCACTACTGTCTTTCTCTCCCTCTTCAGCAGCGGCAGTATTTGTAGTGTCCACCATAACGATGGCTTCTTCTTCTCGCTCGACTGCCTGAGCGCCAAAGTTGGCTGGCGGCTCATCCACCCACTCATACTCCTGGTGGGTCGCAATCGGAGTGTTGGCATTCTCAGCATCAGTGGCGGTGGCAGCACCCTCACTGCTGGCGTCAGCATCTTCTTCCTTCTCCTGTGCGACAGCAAGATCTTCAGCAGTAGCAACGCGGCCGGGGTGGAAGTCGGTACTCCCAAGCGACCGCAAGTGGTGCGGGTTGTTCTGCTGAGGCAGCTCGGTCGCAGACGCGCCAAGCGCGAGCGCTACGGACGCAGCGATAAGAGCGAGCTTCTTGAGAGTCAACATCGTTGATGGTTGGTTTGGTCTGACGACCGGGGAGACTCTGGTGGGAGTTGGAGCGTGGGTGTGTCCCTGTCGAAGGAAATCAGGGAATGAAGGAAGGAGTGATGGAAGTGGGAGAAAGTTGAAAGCTGAGCTAAACCCAGAGGCAAAAGCGTAACAGGTCGCTGTTGGTCGGTGGGTTGACTTGGGTCTCACGTGTGAGAAGAAAGGAAATGGAAATGTGACTTTTTTCTTCTTTGAAGTGTGTCCAGGAAGGAGAGTGGGTGATTCTTGGGCTGCAAATCAAGTTCAGCCCACCTGGTATGCATTATAAAAAGTGATAATTAATACAAATGAAGTTATAATAGGATTTAGAAAGGTTTATTGTTGTCGTGAGACTTTCGATCTTGAGTCTTCATTTCAGTTTGTGCGGCTGAGGATTGTCGATATTTTGCCAGCAGGAGGAGAGGTCCTCTGACTGAGCGAGGAGCGCCAGGCATTATTGCATGTTGTTACGCGATATTTCTCTGCTTTCATTCACGGAAATCTCGCCAAAGCTGCACGCTGCGAAGGGCTTCAGGATCAGGTGAGCGGGGAAACTGTTGGAGCGAATCGCATATCCATTCTGGGGAGCTTCTGCTGTGATAGCTGGCTGATACAACAGGTCCATTTGAGATTGCTCATAGAACTTGTTCACTTGCTCTCCAAGGCTTTGATTTTCAAAAGCTCCGTGTTGATCAAGAATTGTGAGGACCAGCCATTCTTTAGGCTTGCGAGTCGCAAGCATGTAAGGCACTTCTTTTTTCAGAGAGTTCCTGTGTTCTTTGCAACAAAGGAGAGCCCTTGAGGTATTAATATGGGGAACTGTTGCACGCGCGCCACTCTGTTTTCGTAGGTGGCTACTGACCTGTGCGTTTGACCGCCCACGCACAACACCAGAGAGAATCTCAACAAGACACGCACAAAAATGAATTTTTATACAATGGAGAAATGTCTAGCGTCTAGCTCTACTCGTCTTGCTTGACTCCTTGCTTTCTACTGCGTGAGACGGAACTGCTTGAGCATCTGTGGCACAATATCCACACAACAACAGGCAAACATTAGCGCCATAGCCCATCAAATAATCAATTATGCAAGGCAACTAGCTTCTTTCGTACCTCTTCTTCGAGCGGGTGCACGTCGCCGGCGATCACGAGGCAGTGCAGCGGCGCGCCAAAGTCGGCGGTCAAGAGCTCTTCCATGGTGCCGGCGATGATCGTTTGGTCCTTCTGGCCCAGACGCGCCATGCCCACGCACTGCGTCTCGCGGCTGTAGGCTCCCTCCTGGCGCTTCTCCTCCACCTCGATTAGCTGCTCGAGCGCCTGGTTCACGGTCATGAAGCGCGGTGGCAGGTACACGATCTTACCGCGGCACATGGCTTCAAAATCCGGTTCCTTCACCTTGATGTCTAGCAGGCAGAGCGTGTGCATGCCGCCCTTCTTGTTGTACAAGATCTTCTCGTAGAAGCTGTCGGGGCGCCACTCGTCGCGGAAGAACGGAATCGAGATCGTCTGGCCAAAGCTGTAGAGCTGCAGGCCGCACGAGCCCGCGGCGCCCATGACCGACGCATTGTGGATCACCTCGACGCTAATGCCGAGCTCCTTGGCGCGGATGATCAAGTCCGAGTGCGTCGTCGCGCTGCAAATTGCAAGCACAATAGCAATAGCAATAGCAATAAGAGCAAGCGACTGGTTAGTAGGCGCTCAAGGTATCAAGCGTTTGCTGTTCCATACACAAAACGCACCAGAGCGGGTCGCCAACCACGAGGAACGCGACGTCGTCGTCCTTGGCGTCTTCGAGGATCTGGTCCGCGCCGGTCTCCACGCAGTCGCGGTCCGCGAGGATCACTTCGCGCTCGTAGAACTCGCTCTATTGAATAAACACCGCAGCATTAGTGTAATTGCACTCTCGCACCAGCCTACAGGACAGAGTGCATTGCATGCGCATGGCACCAGAGAATTAATGATGACGTATTGCATTGTCACGTACCAATCGCGAGAGCTCGATGCCGAGCACCGACGTGTAGTTCTCGAGAAAGACCTTCTTGGACTTCTTGACGGCGTTGAGCCCGCGCAGTGTGATGTCCTGCTCGTCGCCGAGGCCCAGTCCCACCACATAGAGCACCATCGTCTTCTTCTTCTCTTTTGCTGTCTTGCTGCTTCTGCTTCTGCTTCTGGTTTGAGCTGCTGGAGCCAATTGATTTCTGAACATGACACGCCAATTTGGACACCCAGTCACTCTCGCATCGATCGTACCCCACGAGACACAATAAATGATCACCACGATGCAATTCAAGAGGTCATTTAAGTCTTACATTCATTCCGCATTCCTTCCAGCCAGGAGAACTGTAGGAGACACAACAACAAAATATTGAATTACAGGGTCTTGATAGGGCTCTGTATTTAGGCTGATAACAGTAAATTGCATTTCCACCTGTTCACTTTGCCGCATATTGAGTCAACGAGATCAAGCCCACGCACGACCAACGCAAGAGCTACAGACAAGAGCGCCACCATGTCGAACGCGACGGACCCGAGCGCGCTGAGCGTGCACGGCGTGAACCCACAGCACCTGATCGAGAAGATCATGCGCAACCGCATCTATGCGAGCGTCTACTGGAAAGAGCAGTGCTTCGGGCTCACGAGCGAGACGCTCGTGGACAAGGCCATCGAGCTCACGTATTTTGGCGGCACGTTCGGCGGCAACCAGCAGCCCACGCCGTTCCTATGCCTGCTACTCAAGATGCTGCAGCTGCAGCCAGAGATCGAGGTCGTGCGCGAGTTCATTCAGAACGAGGAGTACAAGTACGTTTACGTATGTTGCGGCTTCTCGCTTTAATAACTGAGTGTATTGTGACGTCAAAGAGCTAATGGTGGTTATGTGTGTGTGTGTTCATGGCTTGTGTAGATATGTGACAGTGCTAGGTGCAGTGTACTTGCGGCTCGTGGGCAAGCCTCTAGACGTGTACTCGATGCTTGAGCCCATGTACAGCGACTACCGCAAGATCCGCAAGCGCAACGTCATCGGTACACCATTGTGCCCATTCCAGTGTGAATGAATGGCTTGGCGCACTGATGTATTTGCTGATTGGTTTTATTGTCTCTGTTTCTGTTGGGAATAGGTTGGGAGATCACGCACATCGATGAGATCGTCGACGCGCTGCTGAACGAAGAGTACTATATCGACCTGGCGCTGCCGCGCCTCGTCGACCGCGAGTTCTACGAGAAGAACGGCACGCTGCCACCGCGCAAGAGCGTGCTGGAGGACGAGCTGGACGACGACTCAGAAAGCGATGATGCAGCAGGCGACAGTGATGATAGTGACGATAGTGTTGATGCGAAGGAATGAAGCAAATAAATTGAAGAGCTTGTACAGTTTGCCCTCCCTGAGGGTCAAGAATGAGAGGGTCGGCTCTGTCACCTTGCGTGCATGCATGCGATAGATCTTCTTGTTCGAGCCACAATAAACAAATCAGCGACAGCCTCAAACATGAGGAGCGTACACACGCATACCAACCTGAAGAGGGTCTGTGGTAGTTCAGCCTCAGTCGATTCATCCACACGTGTTCACAGCTGAACGAGGTTAGCAAACAATTAGCCACTCGCTCGTGGCTAATCTCTTCGCGCTCATATGTCAGCTGCACCGCTCGATGCTGGCCACGACACGATAGCTCTCATGATGGTCTAGCAGGTTGGTTCATCGTTCGCATTCGTAAATGTCAAAATGGAATCGACTTGTTGTTAAGCTAATTCCACACGGCTGAACTACTACGTCCACACGAGGTTGCTATGTATGCAACCGCGTGACCGCATGCGATTCGGTTCACGTCCAGGATGAAATACGACCAGACCTTTCCTTCACGCATTATCTTCTCTCTTCGTCAGTTTGACGACTGCGGGTATGTTGAGGTCCCAGGTGCTGCAAGGAAATGTGTTGTTCGAATGTGCAACCAACCAGGATCGACTTCTTGCCGCAGACGCTTAGTCGCATATGCTTGCTTAGTCACTGAGGCTTGCTCCATGCTTCTCACTCGCGACGCGACCGACCTTCAGGAGCGTGATCGAGGGGATTGATGGGCTGTCTTGTTTGCTGACGTGGACGCGCGTCTCCCAACACGACCAGCTCGCGATTCCGAGCGGGGAAGGGCGTGGCTTGCCTCGCCCTCTAGGCCGCCTTTTTCATCACTTGTGCGCGTGAGGTCAAAATAGAATGTGAGAAGCTAGGCTCCACGAGAAAGCTGGCACAAGATCCAATGTGAACAAATAGCCATTTTTAAAGGGGTGTCCAAGGGCTTGGAATGGCCGCTGCAACATTTTTAAAAACAAAGGGATCCACACAACCACCATACGAAGTTACATACAAAAATATCGAAGGAGCTGAAACGAGCGCTTGTTTATTGAGTAGAACTAACCCATTCTCCTCAACACACTCACTCAAATCGCCCAAAAAACTCGTCTTCTTCTCAAACGAAATTGTCAAAGTCAGCGAGGGAGAGCACAAAGACACGCGCCGCTTGGAGGTCTTTGTGAATTTTCACAAAAACCACACCAACATTTAACATTATTTTTGATCAGAAGCTAAGAAATCTGAGTACGTTTTGCCTTCATACACCATGGTTTTTGAAAGGTCAAGATGTAGAAAAAATCGAAGACCGCCCATCCCCCACATCCCGATGGTTCGACCTCTCAAGATCCAAATCGTTTTAGAGCGGTATATTAGATTTTACATTTTATATCATAGTAATCTTGAATTAATATTTTTAGCTTGTATAATCGGTTTGACAGGGTATGCATTTTTCAGGTTCTCACTTTGATGTTGAAGTTGAAACGACGGAAACCCGCGCTTACAGTAAAACTTAAGCAAGAAGGAGTGAAAAGGAACCAGGTCCCGTTCACTCCTCACTCTCGAATTTCCACAGAAGCCCTCAAGCCTCAAGCCCAAGCCCCCCCAAGAGTCTCCATCACACATAACACAATGGCCTCCCGCGTTGCCGCCAAGTCCTCCAAGTGGTTCAGCGACCCTGCCGTACGTCTCTCACTCTCTCTCGCGCGCGCGCGTCTCTATCACTCATGTGTTCGCCAAGGTGCCTTTGCTTACCGAGATTGTTATGCTTGAATTTGTGCTGTAAACAGACGTACCCGCTGATCGCGTGCATTGGCGCCGGCGCGCTCATGTGCGCGACGTTTGGTACGCGCCACTTGACCAAGAGCCCGGACGTCAAGTGGAACCGCGAGATGCGCAAGAGCAACGAGATCGCGACCAAGGAGCAGACGCAGTGGATGTCGCACCGCAAGACACTCAAGAACCTGCGCGAGAACGCGGTGAACTCCAACCACCCGCAGTAAATCTGTATGATTCGTTCATCGCACTGAGCGAGCAAGATGAGAAATGAGATTGTGTAGTGCATTAGCGAACGCCCAGCTCGTTGTCCCCTTTGCCATCATAGCGCAAGTGGTGTAAACGAGATGCTAAATGAGGCGTTTTGTCTAATTTGTCGGGTACCATATCGGAAAGAAAGAAAACTACGAGTGATCACACTTGCCAACACTTTCTTCCCTTCCGTGACTTCAAATCCTTTGTCTATGATACCAACATCTCTTCTTACAAGTTCACTTCTTCATAGTTCGCATCTTCGCTAAACAGCTCGCGCAGCAATTTATGCGTGAGTGCGTGTCCTGGACTCGTGGCGAAAAAATACCCGTGGATCGGCAGCCCCGCAAGCCCAATGTCACCGATGCAGTCGAGCAACTTGTGTCTCGCCCACTCGTCGTCTGGGAAGCGCAATCCCTGCGGGTTCAGCACGCGGTCTCCTATCGAGGACGCTTGATTCTGTGACGACGGTCTCGTCGCTTTGCTGAACACGACGGCGTTGTCGAGCGAGCCGCCGAGCGCCAGTCCATTCGCTTGCATCCACGCGATCTCTTCTACAAATGTGAACGTGCGCGCCGGCGCAATCTGCTCTCGGAACGCTCTGATATTGGCATCTGGCTCGTTGCTGAGGATGAATCGACAGAACTTTGTGCCGAGCCCTTTGTGTTCAAAGTTCACCTGCACCGACATGTTGAGCGTTGGCACTTGAGCTGCTGATGAGAAAGCTCCATCGCCGCCCAGTGTTTCGGGCATGGGCAGCAGCCACGCAGCCTTGTCTTCTAGCAGCACCTGCACGGGTCTCTTCACCTTGATGCAGCGCAGTGGCGCTTCTGCTTGGTCTTGAACGCCCACGTCTTCGACTGCATCGAGAAACAACAGACTCGAGCCATCGAGAATCGGCAGCTCAATCATACTCTTCTTCCGATCGTTCGCAGCTCCTTCAGCAAATACGTCGACGTACACGTTCGAGACGCGCGCGACTGTGAGTGCAGCCATCAAGTGCTCGATCGTCGAGACGCTCGCTTCTCCGTCGGAACTCGTGAGCTGTGTGCACAATTGGCTCTTGCGGTCGTCCACATGAACGATCTGCACGCGCATCTCGTGCTTTTGCGTGCGGAAGACGACGCCCGTGTTCGCTACTGCTGGCTGCACGTGGATGCGCACGGGTGAGCCAGAGTGCAGACCGACGCCCGTAAGCTCGAACGAGCGCGTGAGCGTGCGCTGCCATCTGCTGAAGCTCCTGGACGCTGCTGCCATCTTTTTGGTGACGGAAGTGGCTGGCGTCTTTGGTGAAGGAGATTTTGATGAGCGTACCGATATGATTGGTTAAAAATGGTACTAATTAAAATGTTGTTTTAACCAATAGTAACCCATGTCTAACACTGAGATGTTGGGGATGTGATGTGCATGGAAAAATAAAATCACCAAGCCCGGTCATACAGGATACAGGAGCTTCGCATGACGCCAAATCGTGGTTTCGTGAAAGTGTCTGGGCTTTTTAAACTGTCTTGTTATGAAAGGTTGCTGTTCCATCGCTTGCTCAAAGTGAGCGAGTGACGAAGCCATTGAAGAGGTCAAACTCACCAAGCCACCACAAACGATCGCGAAGCAACAAGCAACATCTCACCCCAACCCAGAATTCAAGAGAAGCATTAGTGCTAGCATCACAGAATACGCAAGGGTGTAGCGAGCAATTAGAAGTCAGTTTGCCGTACTATTTATTAACATCAATATACCGACACCTTTCAACTGAAGAGATCCGACGCAGTTATTCTGGGGTATTCCTGTGGGTGGAACGATGCAGGCATGATCGTCCATACCGCCGGACTCAACGGACCTCGGCCATCGGTCTCCACTCTTTTCTTCCACTCCGTACTCAGTTCTACATTTGCTTGCATCTGCACACCCACGCTTGAATGGTGAACATGGAGGAGCCATCGGACCGGCACTACCGCTGCGTCAAGACAAGCCTCAAGAGCGTCGTCAAGAGCGATCTCGTAGTCAAGAAGCTAGCCGATGCCGCGCTACGGGCCAATAGCATCATGATCCACACACTCCAGCTGCTCAAGCTGTACCTGCTCCACTGCTGCGAGAAGGGTGTCGAACTGCCCACGCTCGACAGACAGTTCGTGACCTCAGTCATGAAGGTGCTCTGCAGGTCACCCACCCAGGGCAGGCCTCCAAAAGCCGAGACAGATATCATCAAGGGTATACTCAGGGCCTTCTACGAGCAGCACTATAAGGCGTACGTGTCCGAGGAGCTAAGCTACGAGCACATGAGCACCATGCTAGATTACCTCTCGACCGATGTGATCACCATGTACGGTAACAATATCGAGCAGAACTACGTCGAGTACGTCGAGCGGTACATCAACGTGTCGTGGCGCAAGAAGGATTTGGTTGCCATCATCGGGAAGAGCGGGAGGGAGACAAGGAGCCGCCAGGACGAGCTGTGCGCTCACTTGCGCAGGGTCAAGGATGACCTGCTCAGGCCACACCTGCCGAAGACGTTGCACTCCCTCTACCACGCGTGAATAGACGAGCAGCGTGACCTGGTGCACTCTGCGAGGGATCTGAAAAACGACAACGTCCGCTACGACATCCAGTGCTCGCCGCAGGACTACCTCCTGTGCATGCTGCGCATGATGGAGGCGGTCGAGGCGTACGGCACGAGCATCAAGAACGCATGCCCACTGCACAGCAACGTCGTGCCCAAACACGTCCGCATAGACACGATGTCATTCGTCAACCTCTGCTTCACGGAGGAACAGGGTAAGCGAAGCGAATACAAGACGAAGGGCAACCTCGTCAAGCGCCAAGACAACATCTGGGCCTTCTTTTTCAAGACCGACATGAAGTGCTTCCGCGCGAAGGGCTACACGTTCAACCATCGGATTGAGACGGATGGCGTTGGCTGCAGCATCCTCCTGAAGTGAGAGGATTTCCTCAGCAAGCAGGCGATCCAAGCGAAGACAGGAAACAGCGAAACGTACATCGACGAGGTTGTTGACTACAAACCCCTGAAGGACAAGACGCTCGTCGCGATCGACCCCAACATGAGCGACCTGTTGTACTGCATCGACGGCTACAC
>JALBZB010001359.1:0-10297 GCA_038050625.1 Pythium sp. MPC-2022a
GAGCGCGATCCGAGGCGAGGGTCGCCCCGCGTACCTTCGAAGAGCTAGAGGCCCACAGTGGTGCTACGTCGGCAGGGAACGAACGTCTCAGGTGTCTTCCAACGCTTCCACACAACTACGATTTGACCTAATACGGTAAAGTAATATTAGGTGAAAACGCAGACAAAAATGGCAAAAATGTGCTGATAACGCTTGACTTGGACTTGGGACTTGGACGGATTGGTCTGGTGTATCGGACGACTCGTCCGACTCACTCCGATGCTGCACATGTAGTTAGTTGGTGATATTGTTGCTGAACTGGTGGCTTCTGCACGGCAAAACTGGAAAACCACGCTCATCCAGCAACTGGTTGTGTTTCGGTACTCTTTCTACACGTCGGCTTCGGACTCTGAGAGCGCGTACACCGACGAGGACGACATGTTGGACGACGAGAAGCTGCTCACCAAACTAAGGTTCGTGGTTCGCAGCCAAGAGCTGACGGCGTGGCTGCTTGTCGTTATCCGACCCTCGAGAAGCTGCACTAGCTCTTCCTGCAAGTCCAGCGCATCGGGGCGTTGACGAATGTCGGGATTCCAACATCGACGCGCCAGGTGCTTGATTTCGCCTGGGCAGTCATCCGTGAACTTCAGCAAGTTGTGCTCTTCACCTGCAGCGGTAGTGCTCGAGAAATTCTTCATCGTGTCAATCGACAGCATCGTGTCCAGCTCCCACAGCAACACGCCAAACGCGTAGATGTCGTCCTTGGTCTCCTTATACTTGGGGTTCGTAGAGTCAAGGTATGAAGCTGGAGTCGTTGGCATTTCCGAAGCACCACCGTGAATGAGCGAGTTGCCCAGCTGCGACTGCGTGAACGACGATGGCTTGAAACCGATCATCTTCTTCATCTTGATCTTTGCGCTTTGGCGAATCGAATCCTCTCGTGGCATCATGTCCGAGTCGCCGGGGAGTTTCAAGTCCAGAGCACTCAGTTTCGCTTCGCCGTGGTCGTTCACCAGCACCTTGGTAGACTTGAGGTTGCCGTGCACGATTTGGCTTGCGTGCAGGTAGACAAGTGCCATGGCAATATCGAGTGCGATCGACAGTTTGCACCGCCACTCCGAGTCCGGGTTCTGAGCATTGCTTTGGCTCACATTCGATGGGAACCAGCTGAACAGGTTGCCTCCATTTCCAGCAGTTGATACGTTGCCGTCTCCGTAGTACAGTTTGCCTTCACGGCGGCTGCGCTCACTTTGGAACATCGACGCGAGCGAGCCCATGTGCATGTACTCGAACACGACCGCAAACTTCCAACGCTGGGTTTGCTGCTGGTGCTGCTGGCTGGTGGTGCCAAACGTCAAGCCAATGAACTGCACCATGCTTGGGTGCTCCACTGAGCTCGCCAAACGGATCTGCTCGATAAACCTGCGCTCTTCTCGTCTCTTGTTCTTCTTCTGACGCAAGAGCGCGTGCAGAACTACTTGGTAGCCCTGGTAGTCAGCGAGGAACATCACAGTTTGAGAGCTCGTGCTGCTGATTTCGTAGCTGGACGGAAGCGTGACTTGCATCTTGATTTCCTCGGGCGGGATCTCGAACACTAGAAGGTCATCCAGCAGACCGGGTTTCTTGCGCTTGTCATCGTCCTCTTCCAACAAAGCGACTGCGTTCGGGTAAATGTGCGGATTGTCGAACACCCAGCTATCGTCGCTCTCGTCTTCCAAGTCTCGATCTGTGTTCGTGCGCTGCTCCAACACGAACGACAGGTAGTTGCTCTGCGACTTGCCTTTTCCCTCAGCCTCTTCGAGTTTTCTTTTACGGTACAGGACAAACCCGAATGCGCTCACGAGAATACCGATGAAGAAACTGATGCCGCCGATGACTACAATCGCCTTGCTGGAGAAAACTGAATCGGAGCTGTTGGATGAGCCATTATTCAAGACAGATGCACCAGTCTCTGGTGACACTGTTGTTGGTGCTGGCGTTTCAGCAGGTGTAGTTGCAGCAGCGGCAGCTGTCGCAGCATCGGTGGCTGACAGCTTGGAGCAGTCTTCTACGACGCACACAGGCGTGCCGTTGAGATCGTCCAAAGCCGCACCCGCGTTCATACACGACGTGAGCACAAACTTGGGGACTGTCAGCTCCACGCTTGCAAAAGTTGCCATGTCTGACCGGCAGATTTCAAAGTTCGTCAGCGTGTTTCCATCCAAGTTCCTATTTTCATTAGCAAGTGCAGAGCCACATCGTTATTGATTGATGTCAGCCTCCCGTCCTCAATGACCCAATTGGAAATAGCAGCAGTCGCTTACAATTTCTTCAGCGTCCTTGGAAACAGGATCCCTTCAACCTTGGTGATTTCATTTGATGCCAGGTTCCTAGTGGTGCGCAAAGAGGAGATAATGAAGGGTCAGTAACTCGTCTATCAAGAATTAGATCGACTCAAAGCAACTTAAGCTTACAGTTCGATGAGGGACGCGAGCTCCGATATCCTGGTTGGTAGCTTGGACAGTTTGTTCTTGCTCAGGTCCCTTTTAGTTGTACAGAATCAAACATAAAGGTTCGTTAGACACTATGGAGTTTTTCTTCATGACATCTGGACAGGCTGGGGAGATACTACTCACAGGTATTGAAGATCGTCTGGCAGGTTGGAGAAATTCGACGAGTCGCTCTCGAGAGCATTGCCGCTCGCATTCAGAATGCTTAGCGATGCTGGAAACTGGATCTTGTCCAGGCTCTTCAGCGTAGTTTTTGCGAGCGACCTGAAGGGAAACAAAACGCAGAGCATCGAACGTCAGTCGGTAAGTTTGCCTGTACGAGCCTAGATTTTCGATACATCGTGTCACCTACAGGTTTTGCAGCGAGCGAATAGAGCTAAACGCGGTTTCTTCGATGAGTGTGATCGGGTTTTCATCGATCACGAGCGTCTGCAGCACCGCCGGCGTGGGCCACGGCGTCAAGGTCGTCAAGGACGCGATCGCGTTCTGACTCAGATCTCTGTGTATCCAGCAATGAACAAGAGCCCATTCAGTTAGTCAGCGTCAATGATCCACAGCGACAGGCCTTCTCTTTTGAATACGAGACTCACAAATAAATTAATCGCGGTGGAAACGCGAACGTCGAGAGGTCCGAAATGCGGTTGTTCCGCAGTTCCCTTCACATAGCAAGCATACAGTCAGTCTTCATTCCCATTCCATACATTCTTCAGCCAATTACTACTCACAGATGGCTCAGGTCCATGTCACTCCCAGCCTGGAAGGTCTCGAGGTTGTTGTTATTCAGATAGAGCGTGTACACGCGCGGGTAGCTGCGCACGGTCGTCACGTCCAGACTCGAGAGGTTGAGTTCGCGCACGCCGACCGCAGGCTTCACGACGTGGAACGGGCGCGCCTTGCAACTGGCGTCGTACGCGATCGCGTCCAAGTCGGTCGCGCCGACCACGACGGTGCTCGTGTTCGTGCATGTTGAGGCTGCTGCTGCTGTGGTGGTGGTAGAGTCAACGCCTGCGCTACCGTCGTCCGCCGCGTAGGTGGGCTGCACGCAAAGCGCCGCCGCCGCGCAGGCTGCGAGCGCTGCTAGTGCGGTGGTCATGATGCGCCGCCGCCCCTTGCGCATGCTGCCGCCGCTGGTGTCCATGGGAAATGGGCGGACGGGGGTCGGAAGAATGAGAGCGGCGACTTGGCGGGCGGGTACGCGCGCTACCGTAATGTAATGCTGTGAGTATCCTTTTCCCACCAGGTCAGTCAGTCACCTGCTTCTGGCGTGTCTGTCCGCGTCCCCAGTCGGGCTACGTTGGACTGATTGTCTTCTTGCGGTTCTGGTCCCGCCTTTTCGGTTGTGGATTGGTCGTGCGGTCGTAACGGCAGGGGCTTCTTTCGCTGCTGGCTCTTTCTATTTGTGGACTTGTGCAGCAGCCACAATTGGCTGCTGTGTGGTGTGTGATCAAGTCGCTTGCTTCGCACACTTGTTTCGCTTGTTTATTGTTCCAAAGACTCACTCTTTCGGCTCAAAATGCGCGCACGTTTGACTTAGCGCACGCCACCTTCACACGCGCACACGACGCTTTTGTATCGAAACTGGCCACGAGGGAGCAAAACTGCCACGCAACAACCACAGTTGGCTCCTGACTTTGCATGCAGGAGGAGTCAAGTCCACCCTTTCATGCCTGTCAAAATAGGTACATTCAACCTGTCAAAATGGGAATCAATATTATGTACACTCATTTTTCATGATAAAGAGTGAGAATACATAACAGTTTAGATAAATTTACATGATAAAAAGGATTAATCGATTTGAGTAGAGTAGTGAGAGTCCACGTACCCATCCTCTCCCTTTCGGTCCTGACCGTGCTGAACCGAGATCACCTTGCACATTATATTCAGCACATGACCTCATATAGCAGATGTCTAATTGTCCCGAACGCTGTTTTGAGAACCTAAGCTGTCGCAAGCGGAAGCTGCCGCTCGCGCGAGACTACTTCCGCAAGCTCGAGTTGCTCGAGAACGAGAGCATTCTGCACACGATCTTGAGTGGTGGTGTGGCTCAGTACGCTGCTCCTCCGGCTGCTGCTGTTGAGCACTTCCACGATCCGATCTCCACATGTGAGGACGACCAGGCGGCCGCATTTGCGGAAGCCCAGGCGCGTGAAGAAACCGAGGCGGTCCAGCAACAGGCATAGTTTGAAGCGAGAGCCCGCGCTGAGCACGAAGCTTGTGAACGTGTAGAGGCTGAAGCGCACACTAGAACCCAAGCACAAGCACAAGCTGAGGCCGAGGCGCGAGCCAGAGCGGAAGCGGAAGCCCACGCTCGTGCGGAGCAAGAGGCACACGAGCGCGCTGAGTTCGAAGCGAGAGAACAGGAAGCGGCACGAGCACGCGCCGAAGCGGAGGCGTTTGCGCAGGCGCAAGCCGAGTACGAAGCGAGACTGCGAGCCCAGGCGGAGACGGAAGCGCAGGCGATGACAACGACAAGCAAGCTGAATACATTCTTGCAATATCGTTTGTCAATGTAATTGCAGATTGCTTGAAGCACGTGATAAGTGGCAAGTTCGTTTGTAACCGTCTGTGTTGCGAGGTTTGTTTGCTGTCTGCAGAGCAATCGAACAAGCAATCTTGCGTACACGAGAGAGAGCCACCCACTTTGCGTCGCTTGCTTCATTTGCACAAATTGTCTAATAGTCTGGAGCTCTTTTACGGCACCGAGATTGCGCACAAAAGGGAAAGGACACACAAACACAGAGGAGTTCTCTCTGTGTCCTCTCGGAGGGCAAGGCGATTTCCTGGGTAAATCTTGATGACTAACGCTGCTTGTTCAAAATGCGACTAACCGAGGAACCAATCCAGTCAGTCCTGCTTTTCTCGCGTCACGCTGAGAAACAACGAGAAGTTTTGTAATGAATAACAGCGACGCCCAGAGCCCTCACTCGTTGTGCAATCAGAGTATCCTCATGTGCAGTGGTTCCTATGCAAGAAAGAAACCAAGCAAACAACTTGCGCTTGAAGCGCATGCAAGCATGTGATTTTGGGTTGTTTGTATCCGTCCTCTTGTGTTGTTTGCGGCACAATCGGGACAAGCAAGCCTGCAGGCATCCAAACCAAATAGAAAGAAAGAGAAAATAAACTAGGCGAGGTCACCTTGGTTGTGTTTCAAAGTTGTGTGGATCCACACAAACAGCTCAAAAATCGTCTGCAATAGGTACCGATCCAACAAACTGTGTGCTGTATGTACGATACACCGCATGCGGAGACTGACTTGCACCAGCAAGCTGACTTGTTACTTGTTGCAAGCACAAGTTTGTTCGCAACGTTTGCTACCTTGTTGCGCTGTTTGCAGCGCAAATGGGCAAACAACTTGCGTGCAATGCAAGAGAGCCGTTTCACTTGCGTGGATGTGGCGGATACTTGTCTACAGTGCCAGATGTGCCTTGTCAGCGGCTTATTTGTTTGGGAGCGAACAAGACGCGGTGCATTGCTGGCATTATTACTTGCTTGCGAATGAAATGGTGTTTGTCATTGACGTGACTTTCTTGCACACATGTGAGCATTCAAGTAATAGCCTGGTCACGGTCTGCGATTATGTACTATCGATTTGTATAACAATGTAGCACGAACTCAACTGCTGTGCCGCCAGGAAGGCTGATCCAGTCGGGCCAGCACTCGGTCCACTTTATTCACTGAACGATTCAAACAGAGAACCTGGCTGGTGTCCTCCTCCATTGCATTTGTTTCAACTTATGGAGGACCCTGACGACGTCGTATTCGGAGCAGTTACAGGCAGGCCCAAAAAAAAGAAAGCTGCCAACGCTCAGTGAAGCAATCGTCTCAAGAAATATGACCACGCGTTGCAACCTTCTTGTTTCACTGAGCGTTGGCATCGGCAAGTATTCATCCGAATCAGGGGTAGTTGTCGTCTATCATATATAATTCGTAGTACAAAAGCTGAGCTAAAAACAAAAAGAAACCAGTGGGGTTTAATTTTAATCTGGACGAAATATCTAGAAGCACTTTTACTGTATATTTTATGTTATAGATGACACACGTAGACCTTAAAAATGCTTGCCTGGCTTTATTTCAATAAGCTTTACAATAGTTTAAAAAAATGCATGAGCAACATAAATCTGAAAATGATAAAAATTTGACCTTATATTTTATATTGGTATACAGTATAGGATATTATATATCGGATACTTTACGGATATTTTCTAGAAGGGCCATAATTGACGGATAATGTCCAAAGCAAAAGCATCGTGCTTAAACCATACTTAAACTGGTCAAAACTCAGGCATCATTTTCCATACATTTCCTAAAAAGAGATGTCTTATTTGGGTAATTTTTGAAATATAAAATACCCACAAAACAAGGCATTACCCTTTTTACATACAAAAAGCAAGTCAAATCAGGCTGCAAACCTGCCTTATTTTAGGCCTTAATATAGAAACTGGACTTGTGAGTTTCTGTTCACTAATTTAGAAACGCTTGTATCAAAACAATTACACCAGTAAATGTTCTTGCCCCGCAGCTCAACTGATCTCGGTCTCGCTCTCCAAGTTTTCTATCGGAGCTGCTTGCTGTACGAGGTGGCAGCCAAGATGAAGAGCTCGCACACGGCATCGGAAACCAAGAAATCCCGTGGTAGTGCGGCTAAAAGCTAAGGATCGGGAGTGGGGGGTTATTGGTTGTTCAGCTCGCAAAATAGACATCGCATATCCTCGCCTGCTGCCCATTAAGCTTCAACTTTGCTGGTTGCTCTAGTCGTCCCACTCCGAGTCGTCGTCTGAATCCGACTGATCCCAGTCAATGCTATCGTCCTCCTGCTTCTTCTTGTCATCCACTCTCCTCACACCCCCAGACTGTTGCTGACTCAGCATCGAAGCGAATGGCGTCGCTACCGCCCCAGAAGGGAGCTGTGTCTCACCAACCGACTGCCTCCTCGGCACTGGAGCGGCGTGCTGCATTTGCTGTATCTGCCGACTGCAGTGATCGCATTTCCCATTCGCCTGCACGAGCCCGAGCCCCCAGCCGCCGCAGACCGAACACCGCTGTCGGATCCGCGCCGACGCGACGATGAAATCCAGGCGCAGACGATTGCAGTGGTTGCAGAAACCGTTCTTCTCGACCAGTCCGACGCCCGTGCCGCGGCAGCCTTCGCATTGGTCCAGTGTTGGACGACCAAATGCAGGTCCACTTCCATATCCTCCTCCGTACGCGACGACCTGACCTGGAGCGAATGGCACCATCGCCATTCCCGGTTGTGACTGTGGTGGTGGCGCTTGAAGAAGCATTGGAGGTGGCATACCTCCAGGGTAGCCCATCATCATTGAAGGCAGTGGTGGTGGTGGGTAATACATTGGGAATGGCACTGGTGGCGGAGAAGGAACGTGCATGGGGATGAACGGGTGCGGACGACAGCAATTGCACATCCCGCCACCTGAATGAGGAGGACCTGAAGGAGGAGGGTACCCGTACGGTGGTGGCGGGTATTGCTGGTACATGCCACCAGAGTACGGTGGCTGCTGTTGGTACTGTTGCTGGTATTGTTGTTGGTGGTGCTGTGGATGTAGGTGCTCGGTCGCTTCGCCATTTTCCAAATTGTCTTCGTCATGCGTCGACTTTCGCCTGCTCTTCTTGGATTTCTTCACCGGAGACGACGGCGACTCGAGCGATTGCGCAGCGACCGCAGCTTCGAGCTTCGCGAGTCGTCGGCGCTCGCGCTTCTCTTGCTTCAGTCGTTGTTGCTCTAGCTCCGCTGCTTCTTCTTCATTAACTTCCGCCTCTTGTGCTCCACCGTCACCACCGTGCTTCAATGGATCCTGGAACTCCTCCTGCTGCTTTGAGTGGTTCTTCTGTTTGTGTTTGGGTTGCTTTTGCTGCTGTTCCTCTTCATTCTTCTCGTTGTGACTGATCCCAACCTTCTCAGCTGCTTCAGCTTGCACACGGACGTCATCACTCGAGTCTGAAGATTCGACGAGGGCAAGTTCGTTTCCACCAGCAGTAGTTCCACTGCCCTCACTGGCGTCTGCCGCATATCCGCGATCTTCATCTTTCACACCAGCAGAACTTTTATCACCCGCTTCATCCTCATCAGCAGTTTCTCTTCGATCATTCTCTTCTCCTGGATTTACTGTTTCTTCAACTCGCTTCGCCTCGATCTCGTCACCTCGTTCCTTCTTGTCCTTCTTCACTGCTTTCTCCCGCTGAAGCCGCCGCTCCTTCTCCTCTTCCTGCTCTCGCTTACGCTGCTCTTGCTCCTCTTTCTCCCTTCGTCGTCTTCTCTCAGCTTCCTCCGCCTCTGCTCGTTCTGTTTCTTCTTCTCGTGCTCTCTGTCGCTCCTGTTCTTCACGCTCCTGCTGCCGCTTCCGCTCCTTCGCCGCCGCCTTCTCCTTCTCTCTCTCCACTTTCTCCTTTGCCTTCGCCAACTCTCGGTCCTTCGCCGCCTGCTCCTCTTCGCGCTTCTTGCGCCAGTCAAAGTTCCCCTCGTGCTTCTTCGTCATGTTGCGCTCAAACTCCTTCATGAAATCGTCTTCCTCCACGATCTTCTCCTTCGCGAACATGGTCTCCTGCCGCTTCTTCCGAAGGAACCGGAGCCGCTCGGCTGCGGTCATGTGTGCTGTCTCTTCGTCGTACTGCTGCTCTTCCGACGCAGCTGCACTGCCTCCATACCCTCCAGCAGAAGAAGATTCAGTTGTGTCTTCTGAAAAGCGAGACGCAGGTTGGTTCTCCCCTCGAGGGATGTGGATCATCGGCGGCGGCCCCATCATGTTTGCCATCGGATTGATGCGACCGGCGAGTGACGTCTGCAGCCGCTGGACAAGCTCATTCTTTTTGCCACTGCCTGGTACTGAAGCAGTGAAAGCATTAGAAGAATTAGCATTGGACGATAATGGTTTGCTTCCGTTCGAGTGCCGCGTCTCGGGCTTCGGGTCCTCTTCATCACGCTGCTGCTGCCTGTGTTTAGACTTGACTTTGGCTTTGTCTGCTGTATCGACGGCGTCACCATTCGCTTCAGTACCATTCGTGTTTTGCTCCTGTGGCTTGGACTTGGGCTTGCGCAGCTCCTTGGGCAGCTTCCACCGGCTTTCCTGTGTGATCTGCACGCATCCGCAATACAAAGCAAGCATAACAACACAATATATAATGAGACCTCTAGCGTCAACAACAGAGCGCTAACATACTAGCTATATCCTACCTTGTTGTAGTAGTACGTGCGGCCGTCGGGCGACGTGAAGCTCTCCCACGCGTCATCAGTACTGCTGCTGTTGTCGACATTCACCGCAGGCGCCACCACAGCGTCTGCTGCGTCGCCAGGAGAGCCGCCGTCGAGATGGCGCGAGAACTCGGACGAGCGCTTCTTGTGCTTGCGCGCCTTTGTGTCGCCGCTGTGCTCGCTCTCGTGCTGGCTGCGGCGGCGCTGGTGGCGTGAAGAAGAGGAAGAGGACGACGACGGGCGCTGCTTGGTCGTCATCGCATTCGCTCACGCGAATTGCTCGGTTGTCTCTGTCTCTCCTCAAGAATGCAGGAAGGTGCTGTGTTCTTCAACGCACGCTCACACCCACAAAGCACCCGCTTAAAAACGCTGGAAATATCAACTGAAAACGATTTTAAGAGGCAGCATTGCTGCCAAATTGGCACAAAACGTGCGCTTGCAGTTTAGATTCCCACAAAAACTGCTTGGGAATTGATTTGCATCAGAATGGAAGTGTGTGGGGGGGGAAGCACCTAACTTGTTATGTTGGGTGGGACTCTCTCATCTGCCAGAGGGGCCGGCCCTTTTGCAGTCAAGCTATTCTACACCTATTCTACACTGAGGGAGGGGTGGTGCTGTACGAGTG
>JALBZB010001360.1:0-10285 GCA_038050625.1 Pythium sp. MPC-2022a
CCTCCTTCTCCTCTTGCTCGTCACCTTCACCAACACGACGCAAGCGTCGACGCTTTGGCCGAGGCTCCTCCTCCTCCTCCGCAGAAGAATCACCCAAACCGGCAGCAGCCATCGTACCTCCGTCCTCCCGCTCGGATGCGCACCTTACCGGTCTCATGCCCCCAGCCACCTGCAAAGCAGGCGCATGCGGTGACATTACAGCCCCGGGTCGAGTGGCACCGATATGGGAGGAAACAGACACGACAGTTATGTCACCAATTTGGGGATCCTCCACAAGAGGAGTGAGAGTAACGAGCGCCGGCGAGCGAGAGTGCGCAGCAACAGAGGAGCAAGAGCGAGAGCGCGAGCGCACAGCGCCGCCAACACGAGAGCGCGAGCGTGCTGCAACAGCAGCGCGCGCAGTAACAGACGAGCGAGAGCGTGAACGCGCAGCCGAAGACGAGCTGAAACGCGAACGCGAGCGAGACCGCGCAGCAGACGAAGAGTGCGATCGAGAGCGCGAGCGTGCAGCAAGCGAAGACCGCAAGCGGGAGCGCGAGCGAACAGCGGAAGAAGAGCGCGAGCGCGCGCGCACAGCAGCAGCAGGCGATGAGAGAGAGCGAAATGGCTGGGTTGACGTCGGCGTCATTTTGCGATGTTTGGACTGGGATGGCAAATGAGCTATTTTTAGCCGCCCCTTCCCAGTTCCAAAAATATCCCCCCTCCAACTCAAGCAATTCACACAATTCAATCAAAAGAATTGCGAAACCAACCAATTCATTCAAAAATAATTGCGAGGCCAACCAATTCATTAAAAAAGAATTGCGAGAAAAGCTAAGTCAAATATTATACCTCAACTCCAGATTTAAGACAACACAAAACTAGATAAAATGTATAGTAGAGTAGTATAGTAAATGTATACCATTATTTTGCTATGTATACGGTGTTCTCAGCCTAAGATGGCCGTGTACAAACTATTTTGCTAGGTAGATTGAGTAGTCACTTCGTCTAAATTCTAGTAATATAGACAACCTTTCAACTGAGCTAGACAGGCGCTACACACGACAAACTACCACAAACATACACATACAAACACAACACACACAATTCACACCACACACACACATGCACTAACACAGCATACTTTGATCTTACTAAATAGCACTGTTTTGACGATATGCTCGATGGCATGTCGGATGGGGCGGATTGGATGTAAGAGTAAGAGTCCTACACACGATTATTTTTGAAGAGGTGTTTGTAATGATGAAGCTGTTAGGCTGGTCGCTATTAGAAATGGAAGGTGCCAGCGAGCTGTCTGTTTTGGTTATTCTGATGTCTCACTTTGGGTGCCAAATTCGTATTCAATTCAATTAGCAAAAAACAGTTTCATACAGAACCTGGATTACACATGTTTTATGCTGGACTGCAATTCTTAGGCAAACAGATGCCATTCGTGCGTTGTCGAGCGTGTTCGTGGTGGGTAATACCACTTTGCGAACAGTTAGTGCTGGGATTTGGTTGTAAGTAAAATAGTGTGATGAACATAAAATTAGGGATCATGGGTGTTTAAAATGCGGGAAATTCAATTTTGGCACAAGAAAAGCGTCGTCACATTTTCGTGCTGGCAATCCCATCATCGTCTCTGTGTGCTCGTCGATAGGAGACATCACCGCAGTCCGTCTGTCACCATAGTCGATGCCACCCGCTCTGATTCGATTGCTGCTTTTGTAGAGTACCGGTTATCGCGATTGCTGTTATCCCGTGCGGATCATGACGCACGATGTCAAACCGACTTCAACGCCACCAACAGCCGCAGAAGAGATTGCCTCGAATGCGCTACATCAATATCATGCAACTGCGTCTTCTATGAGTGTCTCACATATTGATGCGTGCAAGGAGTTTGATGGTGAGCGTGTTGGCGATGGTAATAGCGGGAGTATGGCTCATAGTAGGCTGTCGGTGGGTGAAGAAGGTGATAGCACGGCGAACGCCAGCACTCCGTTGCCCATGAAGAGTTTGCTGACACCACTGATGGCTGAGCACATGGCGCTCTCAACGCCTGTGTTGACGTTGGTGTCTCCAGATGACCAGCAGAGCGACAGAGTAGTGGTGCACAGCGGTGATAACAGTGATGAGGACGACGTGGTGCAAGCAGATATCGAGCCTGGTGTCTCTGAGGATGCTGGTCATTTAAACCGATGCAAGAAGCGAAATCGACGCGCTCTTTTCGCAGCAGCCAATGAAGATGCAGATGAACGCTGCAACGCGCAGGACACTCTGGAACACACTCGAAGCAAGTACGAGTCTGCAGACCAACCAAATCAGTGTGGTCAGTCGTCTCAAGAGCAGCAGCAGGGTAACCGCCTGAGTGGGTCCAGTTCAGACACAATTCCAGGCACCATCGTGCCTTTACCAAAACAGCAGCAGAAGAACGGTGATGAAGATGTGAAAGCCCAGTTGGTGGAGGACAACGCAAAAGCCATGGCGAACACACTCGATCGCAAGCGGGCGTCGCCGCACAAGATCTACGATCCACACACGTCACAGTCTGCTTCTTCAACAACGACGACCAAAAATGCGTTCGACGACGAGCCAGATGACAAGCCGACGTTGCTGATCCGGAAGAAATGGAAGCGAAGCCTGCTTCAGACGCGAACTGGAGTATTGCTACCGTTTTCAACTTTGGCAGATACGCATCAGCAGGTACGTGAGGACGACGGATTCTTCTCGCTATCGCAGCCGAGCCGTCCGTCGTTCACACGATCCATGTCGAGCCACTCGGTGTTCATCTCCAAACCTTCGCCCTCCACACCCAACAGCATTTCAAGCAAAGCACCCACCATCGAATCATCTTCATCATCATCAACGCTGCCGACCGATGGAGGGATCCACCAGCTTGTATTGCCGACCATTCGATCTGCTTCTCATCCCGATCTGAACGTCATCTCGCCCCAAACCGTACGTGCCTTCTTGTTGTTACAGTTGGATATCCCATTCTCTCATCCTCATCTTCCCTGCTCTTAGGTCTCGAGGCTCCTGAATGGGGATTTCAAAGCGCAATTGACGTCTTACGCACTGATCGACTGCCGCTTCACGTATGAGCACGAAGGTGGAAGCTTGAAAGGCGCGCAATCGCTCTGCGACCCGGCGAGCGTCGAGCAGAAGTTCCTCTGGAACCCGTCCAAGGACTGCAAGCGCACGGCGCTAGTCTTCTACTGCGAGTTCTCAGCCAATCGAGCACCAAAGATGTACGCATGATATCAAATTGTCCCCCAATGAAGAATACCTGGGCTCACAGTGTAACTGCCTCTAACAATATTCTCGCAGGCTTCGCCATGTCCGCAACCTGGATCGGTGGATCCACGCGGAGAAGTACCCGGAGCTGTTCTACCCAGAGCTCTACCTCATCGACGGCGGCTACAAGAACTGTTTTGAGACCATCAAAGTACGCTCAGCACTTCCAAACGCTATCATTACTGTGTGTGGTTCAAAACTAATTCTCATAAATCATTGTCCATTCTCCCTTTGTAGAACGAAATCTGTAAGCCGCAGAGTTACACGCCGATGAACCACCAGGATTTCGTGGACAGCTGCAAGCGCGAGTTCGCACTGTGGCGCAAACGCTGGAAGGCGCACAAGACGTCGACATGCGCTGCCAAGTTTCAGCTGCACCATCACCAGCAGCAGACACAAGCATCTAGTAGCAGCTCACTACGAAAGATCGGCAATGGTAGCGATGGTAAACCTGGCGCTGCGGATCTACAAGAGACTCACGGCGACGCAGGAGAACAAGAAGCAGAAGACTTTGGTCTCGACCTCCCAGCGCTGCATCCGCCCGTCGCATTGCGCTCTTTCTCAGAAACGCTGTAGAAAATCATAACCAACCCAATCATTAAGTGAAAATGAAATCAAATCCATCGAAAAACCTATTCTTCCGTTTACAAATAAGTTATATGCATTGATTTTCTCTTGCCGCTGCTCTCTTTGATTTCTCACTGCCTCATTTCCGCTTCGTGCACGGAAAAGCAAGCCAAATTGGAAAGAAGCAATCTCGACGATGAACTGGAGAAGATACACAAGCAGGACGACACACCAAGAGAGATAGATCCAAGCCAAACATCCACGACCAAGTCCCATGCTCTCACTCCAAATTTTTGCTGTGATTCGACCTCACGAGCCTGGGAGTAGCATGCCTTGCGCATATAGCAGCATGCTTAGTCCCACTCACCCCAGTCTCCAGCACGCTTCTTTGGTTCCTCATGGAAAGCAGGCGCGCCAGCTGCCGTGCTGGCTTCGTCGCCGCTTAACACCTCCTCTGGGATCAGATCGTCGTCGCCCCAGTCTAGCTCCTCTTCTTCGTCATCGCCTGATGCCGCGACACTAGCAGAAGCTTTTTCTTTGGCAGATGACGCAGTAGCTGCTGCTGCACTCGCTGGCTTCACTTCGTGAACAGATGACGCCACTGATGAGGACGATAACGGCGCTTGCTGATCCTTGCGTTCATCCAACTCGATCCAGCTCTCTCCGTCGCTGGATGACGAATCAGGCTTCGATGTTGCATCCATATCAACAACAACAGCAACGGGCTGGCTAGGGACATCACGGTCATCTTCTTTCGTTTCTTCTTCAGCAAAGAATGAACCAGAAGCCACCTTCTTGCGCTCACTGTCGTCATTTCGAGGCGAATCCACATCCCATCCAATCTCCTCTTCACTGTCATTCAGCGCTATTTGACATGACAAAATAAAAATTGTCAGCCACATGAATCACATTCCATCAAAGCAATCATTGACTTTCTTACCATGCTCCAGCAAATCGGCACCGCGTTGCTCTTGCGCAGCGAGCAGCGACGCTTTGTAGATGTAGTGAGCCCAGAAGTCGTCCGCCTCGACCACAGATGGCACAAGCTCCGAGAACTTCTCCACGACCGCAGGGTAGTGCTCGAGCACCTCGGCCTTCACAGACTCCAACTCCTCACTAGGAGTCGAAGCCTTCCACTTCGCAAACGTCTCGACGTCAAGTGGTGGCTCCACGTACGTCTCGGAGTCCTCCTGCAATGCCAGCAGTCGGAATCGACGTGCCGCGAGCGCATTCTCCTTCGCGCGCTCATCTTCCTCTTCCTCTCCACTTTCGTGCTCTCCAGCGAGCGAGCCCAGCAGCTCGTCGGCAGTGTGCAGGAGCTTCGACCCGACTTCACCAAAGTTTAATTTCCCGAATGACGTCTCGAGCGTGTACCCGCCGATCGACGAGAAGATGGAGTTAATTTTGCTGCTCGCAGTTTGCTGCTCGGACTGGACGTCTCCGGTGCTGGTGGTAGACGACGCAGTGCTCACAGCTCGAGGTTTTCCTTCAGCCTGGTCATCATCGGCACTGGTAGTCGTGCTGGTCTCTCTATCCTCTTCCGAGTGCTCTTTCGTCGCGTCTTCCTCTGCACGCTGGCGCATGGCCTCGCTCTTCTCCTGAACGGTTTTGCGCACCGTCGTGGCGACTTCCGCGGCGTCCTAATGGCGGGTCACGACAGAAGCCACAGGATATGTACGTTAGTGATTGACCTGCAGCAAGCCAGAATCAGCAAGAGCGAGTCACAAATGACGCATTTTGGGTACCTCCTGGATGATTGCAGTGAAATCCTTGAGGTCGGAGCTCAACGTCGCCATCGCTTGCGATGACTGTGCACGAGATAGAAAACGATAAGAATGAGATCATCAGCACCAATGTTGCAATACGCACACACAGAGAACCACGCCAGCGATAGGCTTCTTGTCTGTTTATCTAGACACACTATCACACAGACAGCTACAGCGAGCGCGCACGCACCTTGTCTTTGATCGACGATACCAGCGAGTAGAAGTTGTACGACATGGCTTCTCTTGTCTGTCTTCTTCAGGCGCTAGTTTGGTCAATGGTACAATACTGGGAGTATGCTCGCAAGACCACACTACGTCACGTGGTAATGACAAGAGCTGTGATAGGTTGCAGTTGTTGTAGAGAGCGCCTGCTGTGGTGATGGCGCGTCGCACTTCTTCAGTCGTCCACGCTCCGTTCTTCCGCTGCGCTGCGTCTTGCTCGGTTTAGCCGCTTTTTCTTCTTTTGGGATTTTCTTCATGCTTTTGGGTTTCTTGTGTGCAGTGCAAAGATGGAGCCCTTTTTGTTGCAAGCTTCATCATGAGATCTGGACTCTTTCAAATATAGAAATAGCTTAGTCATTTATTTGCAGTTTTGTAAGTTTGCAGCTAGAGAATACCCTTTTTCGGAAAAGGAATATCGTCGATATCGATCATATATTCTACTCTTGATAATATTGAAGGTGTCCAATCACAACACGCTGTAAAAATACATCACCCCATCTTTTGATGCCGTAATTACGTCTCATCCCTCTTGAGCTCGATTATTTACCACTCATCGTTTTTCACAGGGGATCCTTCCCGCCAAAATTGAAACCCCGTCAACACCAGAAACGCGCCATTGCAACCGCAACCCCGAAGCGACGGTCGGACACGCAGCCCTCGGTTGACATTTGGCGACCCACCCACCCGCCCGCCCGATGGTCACGACGCGGCAGTTGAAGATTTGCCTCCGTCCGCGCAGCCACCACTCGCCTCTTCCTGTCCAGTCAGCCTCATAGAATAGCCATGGTGCTCACGATCCGCCGCCCCGCCCCTGCGTTCACCGCCGAAGCCGTCGTCGACGGCGAGTTCAAGACAATCTCGCTCTCGGACTACAAGGGCAAGTACGTCGTGTTGTTCTTCTACCCGCTTGACTTCACGTTCGTGTGCCCGACCGAGATCTGCGCGTTCAGTGACCGCATTGAAGACTTCAAGAAGCTCAACGTTGAGGTGATTGGCTGCTCGATCGACTCCAAGTTCTCGCACTTGGCGTGGATCAACACCCCGCGCAAGAAAGGAGGTCTCGGCCCAATGAACATCCCGCTCATCGGCGATATCAACAAGGACCTCGCGACCAAGTACGAAGTGCTCGTGCAAGACGGCGAAGGCGACATCGGCGTCGCATTCCGTGGCTTGTTCATCATCGACAAGGAAGGCATCCTGCGCCAGATCACGATCAACGACTTGCCGATCGGTCGCAACGTCGACGAAGTGCTGCGCTTGATCGAGGCGTTCCAGTACAACGAAGAGCACGGCGAAGTGTGCCCTGCGGGCTGGAAGAAGGGCAACAAGGGCATGACCGCGAACCCGAAGGACTCGCTCAAGTACTTTGAGACGTTGGAAGAGCCATCGTCCAAGAAGCGCAAGGCTGACGAATAGATACGCCTGCTCTAGATGAAAGCGAACGTCAAGCTTACCAATTAGCGCATCTGACGAATGGCGGCATTATGATAGCGTGTGTGGCGCTTCGTGCGCCGTTCATTTTCTAAGGTGTCTGTAGCTCAAGCGCATTTGATTATAATATATCTCCGTTCATATTCTCACAGATTTTGATGCTGCGCGCCTTATCTGAAGCACGCGCATGCGCGATACCAACGGTCCTTCTTGTCCATTGATTCATGCGTTTGCTGGAATTCGGATCGCGTCACTGCGTCACAGATCTTCAGCTCCATGCTGCCTTTTGAAGCAGTGAGCATCCTTTTTTCAAACTGAGCATCCCATGTCCGCCCTGACATGTCACTATCACTGACCACTGTCATTAAATATAAATGCAAAAAATGACCATATGTCACTATTTGTCACTCTTTCGTGAGCATGCGATTATCATTCTCAACAGCAAGTTGAAGTGGCCACCAGACTGATCTATCCATTCCGCAATTTGACACCAAGACCACACACACAAGCCAAAACAAAACAGATCCTCCACGATGAACTGGATGACGAGCGGCCGCCATCGGGCGCTCGGGACGCGAAATGCGCGCAGGAAGCGCCTACAGATGCAGCTGCCAGCGCACGTCCAGCGCGAAAGCGAGCGCCGCTGCTTGCAGTCCCAGCAGTACCTGACAAGCACACGTTCTCTCCAACCTGGATTGCCCCTTCCAACAAAGATGCAAATTCCAGATAATCGAGCGCGACGTGGAGGCGAACATGCAGTCACAGAAACGCCGTGGTACATTCTGCCCATGATCGACATGGACGAATCACAAGGTTTGTGTTGAGGTTGTGGGTTTGATGAAATAAAGTTGGATTAGTGTGGTGCGCACTGACAAGGCAAATGAGTGTTCAGATATCCAAATGCTGGAGTTTGGGAGAAATAGCAACCGCGCAGGAGTTACTGAGCCAAAGCAAGCGGGGCAAAAGAGCGCTGTTCAGCAGTCTGAGAGACATGCAAACCTTGCTGGCGCAAGTCGAATCAGCGAACAGAATACACCTACCCCAGTGAAAGCTCCAAGTAATCCCGATGAGAGATGCGTCTTCACTCCAGTTAAGCCAAGCAAGCATAAACGAGTGGATCGGAGCAGCAGGATGCTTGTTCGCCCACCTGCGCGGCAGCGCATCCTTCCCAATAACGACATTCTTCTTCTCAAGTACGTATTCACAGCACACGGTTCCTGAATTCATACATGAGAAGGTTGTCACATTTTTTGTGCAGTGAGGGAGAACAGATGTCCCAGTTGATTCCAAGCGAACGTATATCAGCAAAATCGATGGGTTTTGAAAGAGCCGATACTCGTGAAGAACTATTGGAGAAGTCAAGAAATGATAGCGAGAAGAGAGGTGATACCAGCCAAAGGGTAACTTGAGGCTCTTTTTATGCTCAGGATGAAAAGACAATTTGACGCTCACTTGTATTCTGCAGGTAGTTCCAGTTGGTCAGAGTGATGAAGGTCATCACCGCGAATACAAGGTTACCTTCCCAGAAGATAGGTTTAGCGAGGATTGGAGCCGAAATGACCGTATTGCGAGCGAAAAGCGCGAGGCAAGATCGCCAAGCACGACCCAAAATGATGCGGCAGTCGATTTCCGCGCACGATTTGGAAGCCAACCCATTGCCTCACCTGAATCGGTAAGATCATAGACAAAGCATGTAACCAACTGAATATTATGCTCACCAATACCATTTCAGTCAGTATATGCACCAAGAACCCAATTCTTCGCTAACGAAACGAGCAAAAACCATTACATGTTCGGAGATGACCAATCAAACGATGGATCTGACAGCAGTTCCATGGATCAAAGAAGTCACCCAAACTTGGATATGATCCAGTTTCGATCTAGAATGAAAATGTAAGTGGTGTGATAGTGTAGCAGGTTTCGTCGAAGTGCTAACGTAGCCGTGACACTTGCTTGGTTTAGAGTACCACAAAACCAACACTTGGACGACAGGCAAGTTCAACAAGACACGCTCGAGTTAGCATCGAGCCAACAACACAGAGCACTCAGTGTTAGGCAGAAGCAATCCCCATCGAAGTCACGTAAAGTCAGCGACCAGGTACCGGGGAAATCAAGACAACAACGTGCTCGAATTAGTACTAACCTCATAAACTTACTTTCAGATTGGGACATCCATTCAAGGGTGCCCCCTCGATTCCAACAGCAGCTCAGTTTCCTCTCAGGACAGCATTATCTGGAGCTGTCCTCCGATGAATTGGCAAAAACAACTCTTTCAGCTGCAAAACACGCTTCGCGGTGAAGTGCGCTTGCCTCCTTCAGATAGTATCGGCGGCAGCAATGGTCTTTCACCAAACTCTTCGCCATTCCTGAAGTCGTTGACCAGCCAAGGTAATTCTTTACCTCTTGGATTGCCAAAAGTTCGAGAATATGCAGTAGCGCCAGGACTCACCAGTTCGGCGATCCTCAACAGAGCCGAAGGCAGTACAAATTACTTCCAGAGCTGAGAACAACGCAAGTGAAGGAAAATTTTGCTCGACTGACAAAATTCTCACAAAGAGTATGGTTGTACTTTGTATAATTGTGCTGTATTGCTGGTAAATTTGACTGATTTGGTTGTGACATAGAAGAACTACGAGTCGAAGGAGATCTCCCACCAGGTTTTCATCTCTCCAAACAAACAGCATCTTGGATGATGGCTTCAAGGACGGAGAAAATCCTGAAGATTGTAAGCAGAAATAACCAGCCCGATGCCTCTAGACAGTCTGCGAGTCCAGACAAAATGAGCAACTCCAGCTCCATCAAAGAGATGACAAGTGTTGCGATTTACTTTTGCTCGATGGTCGAATGCTATAAAATCGACGAGGCAATCACGTACGTACCAAAACCTCAAGCGAATTCATCAATTACTTTCTGACGAAGCGTATAGCAGATCTGAAACTAGCTCCAGTAGATTCGAGCAAGTGTCATCGCCTGCAAACAGAAACAAGCGCAAGCGAAGCCCCAAGTGCAGCGCTTGAGATCATCGA
>JALBZB010001361.1:0-10280 GCA_038050625.1 Pythium sp. MPC-2022a
TCAAAGTCATCCAAACTACTTTTTCATGGACCATTTGAAGCGATCAATTGAACCAGCAGAGCGAAATGAGATCGTCATTTGTTTGACAGTGAATGATCCAGAGAGAGAGAGAGA
The DNA here is from genome assembly GCA_038050625.1 of Pythium sp. MPC-2022a. Taxonomy (NCBI): domain Eukaryota; phylum Oomycota; class Peronosporomycetes; order Pythiales; family Pythiaceae; genus Pythium; species Pythium sp. MPC-2022a. Next base: position 115 of record JALBZB010001361.1, read on the forward strand.
AAAATCCGAGGAAGCACAGCGAGCAAGTAAACGAACGCGCGGTAAGGTCAAGCAGTAGCAGGTTGACAGCTCCTGCTCGACACCACTTTGTCGACCTCAGGTTGTTGACGCTTTCTAGCTCCATGCCTACGGCACCAGATCGCGCTGGTGTAGCCCCCAATATAGTTACACACATCCGATAGACAGCCACGCTCCCCTGAGGACATTGAGCAACAAGCGCCAGGCATGACTCTGCTGTATGAGTCTGTCGCGTGCATCTACCAACCTGAGATTAACTATCAAGGCATCATCAGCCCCACCGGGCGATCTTAGCTTGAATTCCCAGAGGTGTGGATATGGGCCGCGTCAAGCAAACGACTGTCGTGTTCTTGCATTTTCGACCTTCCGAGTGTGTAGCTGGTATGTATGTTGATGTGTTTGTGCGTTTTGAACTAAGTTCGCGAATTGCTACAGCGCAATCCACATATCTTATAGGCAATTGTCAACAGATGGTCCAACTTGTCATTACATTTTTATCAAGTTGTTTTCGCTCAACACAAAAATAATACTGACATGTTAACCACGATATGCACAGCTAAAGACCAACCTTCTTCTTTTCTCCTTCATAGTTTTTTCCCCGTACAGCTTCAGTAAGAAAAAGGATTAATCCGTTTTGCTGGCATTGATAAATGTCCTACAAAAGTACATACCTGAGTACGCATTTATCAATATCCTCAGAGTAGTACTGTGTTGCTTAAGCTACATCAGTCAGTGCACTTTCTCGCCAATAGAGAGCAAGCACGCACGTGCCTGCCTGCCTGCCACGTAAAGCGCGTCCTCGCATGCGAACTGACTGCGAGTGCATCTCGAGGGATTTTTTGTTTCGAACCTATCGCCACCCACACGTACCCTTTCTTCTATTTCATTCTTTTCAGTGGTGATGTGACAGTAGTACTCTCAATTCTGTTAGATTTACCCTGTGTCGCGTCTGAGTGTATCCCCCCCCCCGTCTATTGAACACGTATGTCGCTAGAATAATTGCATTCTGCTGAAAGAGTTTGAGTGAATGTGTCCATTGGTCTTGATGAAAAGCAATGTATCTGTGGCTGCATCTTGGGCCGTTCAAAGCTGGCGAGTTGGGAACAATTGTGCTTTCCATGTACATAATGGCCTTTTTTTGTATATACAAATGGATCTTGACCCATCTGACGTGACCAACCGGACACAGGCACAGTATAGTAAACCACACAAGAATTTATAGTAAAATTACTTTCAAGATTCACGGTAGTGCTTCACAATTTTCGAAGCATCGAAGCGTTTGGCGTAAGTGACGCAGCATGCGTCGACATGTTCACTCACATCGCACCAAACCTTAGCGACGCAAATGCGAACAGCTCCAATCTGTAAATGACAGCACCACCGCCTGTCGCCCATGCCTTCCCTTCATCAATATTGTAAGTGGCTGGGGGCTGAACCTGCTGACGAGCAGCAGATGGACGTGTTGCTGTTTGATGCCAAGGAATACCATCCATCACCTGGTGCAGCGTGGCGTGTATTAGCGCGTTATCATGAACACGAACAGATCGATCAATGCATAGAAAATGGGTCGTTACTCTTTCGCACACGATCAAGCCTTCTTCATCACACAACTGTCTTTGCTGCAGTCTCTACATCCTCACAGCTCTTGCCTTTGCCGCCGTGCTTGGGGATGAACCAGCAGTGCTTTGTCGCGACACCGCCGATCACCGACGCGCTCAGCTCTTTCTGCATCACCCACGCGTCGTCAAACGTCAAAAAGCGCACCTCCAGCCAGTTCTGCGACGCTTTCAGACTGAAAATGCCGTACGGGTACCCGCCTGCCGCCCACACGTTCTGCACGTAGTCCTCTGCGTACGGCGGGATGCCGCTTGGCGATTCATTTTGGATCCCGCCACCGGCACCATTCTCGATAAAGTGCGTCTTGAAACTCGCATAGTCGTGCTTCTCGCCATGCGTGTGACCATAGAGAAACAAGTTGATGCCCAGTCCGTCGAGCAACTCGCGCCACTCTTCCGCGTGTTCCGGTCCAAAGTGGTTGTACGGCGAGTAATGCGAGTTGACAATCTTCCAGGTCGCAGTAGATGCTTTCGCCGCCTCAACGAGCTGCTGGCGCGAGTCGAGTCCCCAGTCTTTGAGTTGCTTCATGCAAACGTCATACATGCCGCCGTCGCCCCCAGCGCAGTATTTGTGCCCTCGCACAACCTCTTCACAGAGACTGTCGTCGCCACCCGAGTACCCATAGCACTGGCAGCAAATCTGGCGCGCGCCGTGGGTGTCGGCGTCATTCGTGTCAATGTTGAAAATGTCGATCGAGATGTTTGCGGCCGGGTCCGAGATGCTGTGCACGTAGAAGTGGTCACTCAGGATCCAGCGGTTGAGATTCGGACTCACGTACCCGGCCTGCAGTGTAAACTTCTGGTTCAGACTCGAGAGCATCTCTTGGGTCGAGCCGCACTGCGCGGGCACGTCACCACTCGAGCAGAGATAGCTCGCGCCGCCATAGTCGTGGTTGCCCATCACGTTCACCCACGGGATGCCCTGCAAACTCGCGTCCGCGTACTTGGTCTCGAACGTCTCGTGAAAGCGATACACCTGATCGTTCTTGCTCTGTAGTCCCGTCCAGTAGAAATTGTCGCCGTGGCTAATCACCACAGAAGGGCGTGGCTGGAGCTGCTGGGCAGCGAGCCCGAGTAGCGACGCCGTATACTCCATGGCGTTGTAATCGAGCACTGAGTAACTCTTGCGCCGCTGGCAACACGACCCGCCCTCCTTCTGAATCGTGCGTCCCCAATCACCGATCGCGAGTGCTGTGACTGCAAAGTTCTCTTTCAGCGGGTCGGTTTCAACGATCTTCTCGGTCGTGTTCACTGTCGAATTGCTGTCTGCGAAAGAGCTCAGTCGTTTCTTCTTTGGTACAGCGTCGTGAAGCTTGTTGCTTGAACCGCCGGAACCATCACCTTTGAGCGGCCCTTTCGTGTTCGCGTCCGACGCCTTCAAGGAGAGCGCGATCGTGATGATCGCGCCGATGACGGCGATGACGACGATGGCGCCGATCACGATCGCGCGTTTCCCGATCGACATCTTTGCAACTCTGTGAGCAGGCGCTTGCTTGTTTGCTCCCGTGAGAGCGAATGCGGGTATGCACAGGCGGAGCTGGTGATTGTCACTGGTTTGCCACACATTTACAGGTCAGTTAACGTCGGTGCTTCTCCGGCCGTCGCGTTCTCCATCATCCAGAGAGAGAGAGAGAGAGCGCGTGCGCTTCTCGTCATTTCCTGCGCGTGTTCTCCATCACTCAAAAGTCAAAAGCAATCTGCCAGCTTTTATCGGGTTGGCTGTTGATTGAGCAGGCTATATTTATACCGTATACTGTAAATCAGAGCTACTCACATGTCATTGGTTAAAATGGGTACATTTTTCAGGCATTCATCAGAAGACGGTTTTATGCCAAAGAAAGGGCAAAGACCAAACAAAAGACCGCCGTTAACAATGGAGGAAGAAGATGCACACGGACGTGCTCACTTAGCTGTTCGCTCTGCGAGCTAAAGAGTGCAGACAAGCGATGCGAAAGACCGACCTGCATGCTAGTCGCCTGCCGTCACAGCCGCAGCGGCGCACGTCGCAGGTGTTCCGCAGTCGCGAGCTGCTGGCATCTCTCACGCTCTCAGCTGAAGCGATCAGAATCGGCGGTAGCTCTTCCGACGCGAGTGATGGCATCAACACTGCTGTTGCTGCTGACGTCCAAGAGCAACCAGTAAAGAAGACAAGCGCCCCGCGACTCGGCCTCACGCACGTCTCACATATGAAGATCAAGGCGCTGCAGATGCGTCAACGTGCGCGCAAGGAGCGGCAGAACCGTCGATGCGCTGCGTTGCCCATAACACACGAAGAAGACGGAGGTGCTATTGATTTTCACGGACAGCTACAGAGCGAGAGTGGCGTCACTAAGAATGTTCAGGCGCCAAAGCTGCGCCAGCCGGTCGGCACGTTTGAGACCGCAGACGTCAAGTGGGAAGCTGTGGTGGATGGCGAGATCGAAAAATTTATGTACCCGAGCCTCCGCCTTGAAGAGCTCTATAAGAGCAGCAACGCCGTTGAGAGTTCAGTATCGAGTCGACAGGGCGGGAAGCACTTGCGTCTTCAGTCGCAGCGTGTGATGAACAGCAGAGACTTTGCGGATGAGAGCGCTACCGCGATGCCCTCGGCGGAATCCGTCGCTGCGGTCATGACGCCGAGCGTGAAGGTCGACTGGATATTAGAGAAGCGCTACCAGAACCCGACACAGTCCGAACCGCAGAATGCACACGCGAGACTAGATGATCAGGAATACAAGAGGCTACAGCTCGACCAGCAGCTCGAAATGGCCGAGTGCATGCTGCGCAAGAAGGAGATCCTGGCACCTGAAATGAAGAAAGAGTTTGAACACATCAATCGTATTGGAAGAGTGAAGCAGCAGCTGCAGAGAGACAACAACCAGGAAGAAGTCGACGAAGCAGCGCTCGAAGTGGCGAGAAAGCGCGCGGCGTCACTGTACCATCCAAACATTGTGAATGAGCCCATGCTGATTCCTCGCCTCCCACAGACCAGAAAGTACGTGCTTACCATGCTGCAAACGAGAAGCTACGTAAGCGAAAAGTTGATGCCGATATGTTTTTCCTGTGTGTGGAAATAGGATTATCAAAGAGATTCAACGCCATACCACCAGCGAAGGTCAGATCAAGTACTACGCCGACAAGAAGAACCTGTTTACGAAATGGAAGAAGCTGCAGACCGCGCAGCACCACCAGCCTGTGCCGAAGAAGTACTCTGTTGATGAAAACAGTGGACCACAAGGTGACGAAGCTCATGAAGAAGAAGAAGAAGAAGAAGAGGACGAAATGCTGCATCCGTTCGGCGCACTATCACCTCGATCGCTCTTTTACCACGAGTGCGTGAAGCGCCAAGTGCTCCCTGAGCCAGTTTTCTCGCGTATCAACGACGTGAAAGAGATCAAAACTGCCACTGCTGCGTCTACAGGGAACCCGATGTCTTTCACGAACGTCGCAGCGACGCTGATTCAAGCCGTTCATGACAAGTATTCGAGCAACCACGACGGTCTCGTGACCACGGCAAACGGGAAAATCGTGACCAAGAAGCACCATTTGGCGCTGCATCTGCAGCATTTTGGGCTTGGTGATAGCAAAACAAATGCGCTCTCAAAGGCGCTGCAGCAATTCACATCGATCCACATCTTGGACTTGAGCGACAATCGGCTGACGGACGCCGCGATCATTCCTCTGCTGCAGAATCTCGAGGCCGCATCGACTCGCCCCTTGAGCGGAAAGAACCGACGTGGTAGCGTGAAACTAGCTGCGATTGTCGGTCGCATCAGCAGCGCCGGAAACATTCGGAAGCGCGGCAACGAGCTGCGCAAACTCAATCTAAGCCACAACGTTGTGGGAAAACTTGGGTGTGCTCAGATTGCTCACTTTCTCGGGTTCTGTAACTTGCTCACGCACCTGGACTTGTCGCACACAAACTTGGGAGGTGATGAAGCGCTCGCGCCGCTCACGACTGCGATCGAGTGCCACCCGACGCTGCAGATTGTGAATCTGTCTTACAACAACATTGGTGAGAAAGGTGGAATGCTTCTCGGTGATATGATCACACAGCCCTCGTGCGGTATCACAGAGCTGAATGTGTCGTGGAACCAGATTTGTCGCGGGGGGGCGACAGCGATTGGAGTTGCGCTGCGCACGAACACTGCGCTTAAAACACTCAACCTGGCGATGAATCGGTGTGGAGATGACGGTGGCGAGCAGCTTGCAGCAGCAATGGAGGCAAACACGTCGCTTACGGGTTTGGATCTATCGCGTAACGCGTTTGGTGGTCGAACTGCTGTCACATTTGCGTTCTTTCTACTTCGGAACACGTCGCTTCAGACGCTACAGCTTCAGGACAACAACCTTGGAGCGATTGGCACTAGGGCGTTGCTTCGCGCTGTCGCTTTTGGTTCACGCTGCGAGATTCAACTGTCTGTCCACGGTGTGGGGATGTCGGGTGCGTCCGAGACCAAAGCGATCTTTGACTTTATGCTTCCGTCGTTGTCGTCGCCGCTTGAGCTCAAAGTCGGAGCTTCTCCGTACGATTTCGCAGTGGCGAGTTTATTGCTGGATGCAGCGCTGATTCACAAGCGATGTGTCCTGTCCGAGCTCATTTTCATTGACGATCAAGTTCCAAAGAAGCCCAAGCGAGTGACTTTGAATATTGATGCTGAAGCGTGCACGGTAGTGGAGACTGCGTCGCGAAAGCTGTGGAGAGTACCCAAGTTTGGTGTTTTGTGTTCGTCAGCACAGTTTATCCCCTCACCAATGCCAAGCAAGGGAAAGCTGGGCATCCAGCTGAAAGAGTCAGCGTGCCACGGGCTCATCCGCATCATCAAACGCGGGTTTTCGTCGCGTGAAATGTTGATTTTGCTGGATCTCATGCTCAACGATCATTATCTGACGCTCGATCAGGCAGTATTCTTCATCGAGCAGCTCAAAGGCGTGATGAGTCCTGTCGACATTGTCGGACGGCTTTGGCCCAGTCTTGTTGACGGTGACCACGTATTCCAGTTCATGCAAACGCACCTCACTCCGTTGGAGCAACGCCGTCTCGTCGATGTATTTGGTGTGTCGACAATCCAGTTTACAGTCTCAAACCCCACGGGACGCTGGTCACTGGACCTCAGCGATTGCCGCCAGCGCAAACTCGCGCTGTGGTTCACGATGATCAACGCCAGCGAAGTCGCACAAGCACAGCAATCCCATTCGAAGAGAACTGACAGCAGCCAGTATGGGAAAGGCTTCAATTGGCGGAACGCTCACTACAATAGAAAATCGATACGCCTGACATACGATTTCTTCAACCATTTCCCAAATTCCGGCATCCTGGAGTTTGATTACGTGTCTACTCTGCGGCACGAAGACATCGACAACCCAAACGAACTCAGTGACGAAGCACTCGATCAGCTTATGAAGCAAATTGATGCCGAGGTGTGCTCGATCTACATCCCATTGCACAAGCGCAAGGATCTCAAGTATCAGCTTTTGTTCTTCCACCTCGCGATCGCCAACAGGTTTCTCACGAGTGAGCAAGCCCACACTGTGCTGCAGTATTTCCCGAAGAACTACGAGACCTGCCGATTCAAGATCCTCGTCTCGGTGCACCGAACGCTGATCGATCTGGAGAACATTGGAGAGCTCCTCGACCGGCTGACCACTGTCGACAGACAGAAAGTGTTTATGTTGTTAGGGTACTTGAACGTCGTAAATCCGCTCTTCGTGGACATGGACTACGAAGTCGACTTTGAGCGCGAAGACGAAAAGATGCTGCTCCGCGCGCTCGTGGACCTGTCGATGGCGAGTCCCATGGATGTGATCCGCATTGAGAGCGAGCGCTCGGACGTGCTAGTGATCTACTCCATGTACCAGACGAATTCGGTGCCTGCAGCCGGGAAGATCTTCTTCCGGTACGTTTCCCATCAGAATGCAAGTCGAGGCGAGTGGGTGAAGGCGCGACAGAGCATTTTCAAGCATTTCCTGTGCGGAGAGCGATTGAAGAGCCTTCCTGAGAGCATGCTGGTGGCTGGTATAAGTTTTGCAGGGAGCAGCGCTGCTGGGTCCGGTTCGCCCGCACGGGGATCTGTGATCGCAACAGCAAGACCAACGTCTGCATCTATCGAGTGAGTGTTGGCTCGGCAAATAATTCAAGAAGGCGAGTCCATAGAGACATACATGCGCAGAAATACATCATCGGACGTATGACTGCGGCGTTCATAACCTTTCGGAGCTACTCGCATTGTGTTGCTGTTGCTCAATAAGGGGGCTGGAAGGTGCTGACGCATTTAACGTACCGTAATACCTTACTTATATCCGACAGCCATGTCATGTTGCAATTAGCTTTATTTGATACCGTATTGCTCATGTCAAGAGGAGCAATCGTTGAGAGATACAACCATTTTGAACCAATCACGTTCGTGAGATTTGACTGACCGTGGGCACATGTCAAGAGACACAGGCACATCATCGCATGAAAAATACCGGCAGTACAGTATTTTCCGTAAAGAGAACCACTGATGACAGCACACCATTGCCACACATTGTCGCGCCAGCACGATGAGCGCGCAGCACCAGCCGGGAAGAACGCGCGTCAAGGGGCGTGGGCGACAGTCACGCAAGTACATGAAGGTCGCGATGGAAGCCTCCACCAAAGTCGCCGTGCTAAAGCACTTCGAAGAGCACGGCGACATACAAGCTACCATTCGTCATTTTTACGGTGCCCTTCCGCCATTGCGTCGGGAGTCGAAGCGGACGCAGATCTACAAGTGGCGCAAGGAGTAAGTGGCGCTCTCAGACGCGCTGAGCAGCGGCAAGGGTGGCCTGAAGAAGCAGCGCCCCAAGGGCCTCGGCGCGTCATTGTCGAAGGAGGCCGAGTTGGATCTCGTCGTGTGGGTCAACGACCTGCGCGGCGAAGGCATCCCGATCTCAACGCTCATGTTCAAGCTGAAGGCCTCCGACATCGCGGTTGAGTACGGCCAGAGAGTGTTCGCCGCCTCATGGAGCTGGCGAAAATCGTTTCGCCAGCGTCACAAGTTGTCTCTGCGTGCTCGCACACGACAGGGTCAGATTGCTCCAGCCGAGTTTCAGCAGATTGCGGCTGACTTTGCGGCGAAGATCGACAAAATTGTTCGTGATAGAGGTACGTATTGCTGGCAGTCGATGTCAGCCTGTTTGAAGGGCGCAGTGCTAACAATGTGCCATGCTGTGTGAGCAGGGATCACTAAGATATACAATGTTGACCAGACTGCAGCTTTCTTTGAGTATCTACCAAAGAAAATGGTCAATACCAAGGGCGTGAAGACCGTGAGGGTGCGCTGTGGAGGGAAGGAGAAGGAGCGTGCCACTGTGATGCTGCTCGGCGATGCAGATGGCGTAAAGTACGCGCCATTCGTCATATTTAAGGCGGGTAAGTCGAAGAACGACGAGACTGACGAGACGAACAAGGCGTTGCGACACGGATTTGGGCGGCGACTGTGGAGAGAGATCAAAGCGGTGCAGCAAGCAACGAGCTTGCACATTTACGGCAACCCGAAAGGTTCTTTTGTTAGAATGAAATGCGGACATCACATGATACTAATGTTTGTGGTGTATCGTAGGATGGTGGAATGGTGAGCTATCGCGGATTTTTTTGGAGACCTTTTTCGGTCACCGGACGGAGAGAAGCCCGCCAGTTCTGCTGCTTTGGGACGAGTATGCCAAGACCGTGAACGTCGTGCTAGAGAGGGTCCCACCACACGCGACTGGTGTCTGCCAGCCGGTAGATGTGGCTTGGATCAAGCCATTTAAGGACCGACTTCGCAATGAATGGGTCCCGCGCCTGAGCGACCAGGTTCGTGACCGCAGCAGTGGCGTCTTGTGCGCCCCACCCGGTCGACCAGTGATCGCCAGGTGGGTTCGAGACGCGTGGGATGGGATCGACTCCCGAATCATCACGAATGGATTTCGTAAGTGTAGTGTACTTTTAGATCCTGTAGAGTGCCTGGCGTCTAACCTCACCGAGGGTCTAGAGAGTCTCAGCTTGCTGGATGACGAGGGTGGCGTTGCCGACTCGGACGATGACATTGAATGTGAGACGTCTGAGCCGGTTAACGAGCCGGCTAATAGCATTTGCTGAAATATATCGGATATGTGTGTTTCAATTGAATTTTACGGGTCCATTCAGCAGCCACAGTAAATTACATGTACATACCTTTCTCGCGACAGGGTTTGGGAAGTGTACATGGTTGTATCTCTCAACATGAGCAATACGGTATCTGTCAAAATAAATGTCATATAAAATTTTACAGGAAGGCTATCGGGTTGCGTTTTTACGAAGCAATCAAAAAGCGTCTAAACCACAAGCGAACACTTGATTCGAGTGTATTTTGTATGTTGCTATGAACACATTCGTGTGCATGTGCTCATACTATACTAAAGTATGTCTTAGTTAATAGCGACCTCGAAAAAGGTTATTTTTTAATCGAATTTTTGGAAAGACTACCGTTTCGTTTAAATCACACGTAGCCGCTGATTGACAAAAAACAAAGAACATCGTTGAAAAAACCGGAGCTCAATCTGTGCTGTCAG